>APFE031668747.1:0-10989 GCA_000404065.3 Pinus taeda
TAATAAACTTGATGGAAGTGTACCTTCTTCATGATGAGTAATATATGAGAAATGTTGTTTATGAGTAGATGTTCCTTGCAGTTTGAGAAGTCTTTCTTCTTCTATTCCCCTCATGACAAGTGAGTGATCAGATGATTTTCTCACCTCAAGCTTGCCATCAAACATATGAATGGAGTGACCTTGCTGGCGGATGTGGACCAAGGACAGCAAGTTTCTCTTGAGCTGTGGGAGATATAAAACATGATCAAGAAGAAAGTCTGGGAGACCAGGCAGTTTAAGCCTGATTGTGCCAAGCCCTGATGGCTTGATTTTTGACTGATCTGCAAAGTAAACTACTCCATCAACATTGTCAGTGAAATCTTCAAAAAAGTCCTTTCTATGAGTCATGTGACAGGTTGCTCCTGAATCAAGCAGCCAATCATTTTTCCAGGAAGCAAGTGAAGTGTTAAACAAATCTTCATTTACTCCAATGTTACATTGTGCCTCAATATAGTGAGCGGATTCAGGTGCTTTACCTTTGTCTGTATCATCAGTTTTACCTTTCTGTTGGTTTCTTCTCTGCTCAATTTTGTCCCATGGTAGCTTGCATGTAGAGGCATCATGTGATCCATTTCTTTTGCAGCGAATACAATGTAAATCTGCTTTTTCTCCTTGAGGATGTCTGCCCCCCCTGCCTCTGAAGTATCTTCCTCTTCCTCTTCGTCCACCTCTTCCTCTTGTAGAATCTTGAGCAGGATATTTTTCTTTATTAGCCATGCATACAGTCTCTTCAGAAGATTCAGGGATTGTCTTCTTTCCAAAGGCTTTTTCCCTTTCAGCAAACTTTTTCACAAGAGAGTCAAAGGTTATATCCTTGAGATTTCCATTTGCTTGCAAAGACTCAAGATAATTGGAGTATGTAGGATACAGTGCCTTGAGAAAAGTAATAAGAGATATATCTAGCTCAACTTTAGTGGATTTGATATCATGCACTATAGATTTTATTTCAGATGCAAGAGCAAGAGGGTCATTATTTTGCAGTTCAAGAGTGAAGAGTTTAATCATAAGTTGGACGACTTCAAGTGCAGAATGTGAGTCATAGAGCTCTTTCAGCTTTTGTAAAGCTTCAAAGGCAGTTGAACATGTTGTAATGTGATGACTCACCTCCTTATTTACAGACGCTGCTATTAATGCATACGCTTTGCTGTTCTTGTTTTCCCAGATGGCAAACTCTTTGTCTGATGTAGGCTTTTCTAGGTCACTGTCTCCTTCTCCGACACACACTCCTTTCCATAGCTCATTGAAAATGAGGTTGTGTTGTACCATCCGGGACCAGTCAGGATAGTTCTCCTTGCCAGTGAGAACTATTCCTATCATAGAGATGATTGAATGCATTCTGTAAAAGGTTACTTCTGCTGATATATTAATACTTCTGATGGCGAAAAAAAATTGCTCTTAAAAAAACTTCCGGTGCTTTAAAAAATGATTTTGCTATGGAGAAAAAAATAATTAAAATTTTGCTACATATATCACCATATATATATCTCTGCAAAAATCAGCATATATAACACCATATTCAAAGTTCTGCTACATGTATCACTGTATATATATCTCTGCAAAAATCAGCATATATAACACCATATTCAAAGTTCTGCTACATGTATCACTGCAAAAGAGCGCTTCACTGTAATATATTGTTGTCAGAGATATCCCATACGTTTTGACTCAGTTAATGATCGTATGAGTCATCCGAACAAATGGAAAAATAAGCTTATGATTTATCTCACTGAACACTGATATTAAAACACAAATTGACTGATATTTTAATTAACTGTTTTTAACTGCGAAATTGATCTTCAACCGAACCCTTTAGCATGACCAGTTCAGGTTTTTGATTATTTGTTTTCAAGTGGAAGATTGGACACCACCACCAGCTTGTCTAGAAGTGCCTGTTTCTCCATTTCAATATTTCTGATGTCTCTTTGAAGTTCTATCACCTCTTCCGTTAGAGAGGCCCGTTCCTCCAGTAGAACCAAGTTATCATGCCTCAGAGCTCGATACTCATCCTCTAATTCTTTGACCGGGGAACATATGAACGATCACTTGACGGAGAACTGGAGAACTCACATTTCGCGTCACAATTCCCACTTTCCTCACTATTTTCGAACACACGTTTGTGCGCTATACTCTCCTCCTCCTTGACTTGGCTTGGCACTTAACTTCGGGCTAGCCACACGCAGGTTTCATCACAGGTGCAATACGCAGGTTTCATCACAGGTTTCATACCATACCCAATACGCAGGTTCCAAACATTTTAATACAGGAAGCATTCCAAATATTTTAATACAGGCAGCGGACCAAATATTTTAATACAGGCAGCAAATAGCATTTAAAAAATTCCTTCATAACAGTAACCATACGTTACCAATTCAATGCAGATACCAGGCATTTCAATGCAGATACGCGCTACCAAGGCAGACAGCGACAGTCTTCAGGCACGCAGTCTTCAGGTACGCAGTCTTCAGGAATTTCAATGTCAGAGTACGCAGTCTTCAGGCATTTCAATGTCAGAGTAGTGCTCAGGACTGAGCAGCTATCAGGACAGCAGGAGTTACAACTATTTCTGGGACCTGTGCTCTGATACCATGTCAGGCCAGGGTAACTCCATAATGAGCGAGAGAAAAAACGATATCTTATTCATTAGCTAACACACATTTATATATACAAACATGACGGATCAGTTCATCTTCTTGATGACTGTCCAGTTCACCCATCCGTTTCGGATTAGGTTTCAACAAGAAGTCTAACATATGTATTTTGAAAGGTTGTTAGATTTCTCGTAGATTTATATTTGTGTGAATTATTTCTAGGGTTTTCTATATGTTGAAGGAAGGTATGACATACCTGTGAAAGAAACATTGAAACCCTATATGAAATGAGAAGTGTTCTGGGGTAGTCTAGGGTGTGTGACAAAAGTCCCTAACAATATGTTGAAGATTATATGTCCCTTGTTTCTAATTGAGTTTGGGTATTTGATATGTATAAAGTTGAAATGATTCCATGATTATGATATGGATAGCATAATGCTTATATATATTTAGTTTTACTTGCTATTTAAGTTGTGTAGGTCCACAATCTTCAACTTGGTGAAGATGATTGATGTGACAATCATGATGAGGATTATAATAACTCTGATGAAATCATTAGAAGCCACAAAATTTTCTCTGATTATGAAAGAATAAGTTGATCTCCTGAATTAAGAGGAAGCCTCAATAGAATAGGTATCCCTAAAGATTAAGAGGGAGTTTGAATGAAGAGATGCTTCCTGGTTGAGAGGGAAGGCACAACTTGGTGTTAATTAAAAAAGGGATTTTAGAGGACATGTTGTTGTATAGGAAAGGAAAGCATATGATTGAGGAATCTTCTCTCAAAGCTTCGGTTGATGGTCCTACTATGAAAATTTGAGAAGCAACATCAAAGTATTTTGAAAAAACTAGAGGCTTGTATTTGATTATGTACATGTGAAAGCATATTATTGATTTGGGTTGTGTTTGTATAGGTGAATCTCTCAAAGGGTTTGGTAGCGTTCTGATTACCAATCAATTTGATTGGGAGAGATTGGTCATAGGCTTGATCTTCTAGATCAAGGGGTGTTGAGGCTTTGTGAGTGAAGCATTGCCTTAGAGGACATCTGGACAACGTATTGTGTTGATGTCTAGAAGTTGGAAAGGTGGTGTTGGTTATTGAGCTCTGTTTTGGATACACACTTGAATTTTTGGGTTGATGGTTAGTAAGTAAACCCGAGGGTACCTAAAGGGGATAAAATTTTGAGTCCATTTTAGTCCCACATGGGTATAATGCCTTGGTAAGGAATCTAATCCATGGCATTGTGGTGCCTAAACTGTTGAGTGATTGTTTAGATAGATTTCCCTAGTCAGGAATCTAGGTCGTGGCATTGCAGTGTCTTAAGTTCTTCATGGTTCATATAGTTTGAGATGTTCCATTTTATTTGTACATTATGAATACCTCCCTAGTTAAGAGGGAGTGTTGGACAATATAACTATGTTCGTTCTTTAATAATATAGTTGAGTAATCATGTCATGTACTTGTCAAAAGAATAAAGAAAATTATTATTATTATTATTATTATGAGTTATTACATCATGCGTTTCATGCTTGGGTCACCATATTTTAGGTAAAATTTCCCATTGAGGACTTCTAGGATTTATTCTAAGTCTATAGCGTTATTGTACATTTAAATATACCCTTCTTGGGCTTTTGAATCATGTAAACAGGTTAAGTATTGAGTCGAATATGAATTATATAACCTCCACAACATGTTAGCTTAGAAGAAGATCAAGTCAGCCTAAGGATCCTATTTGACCCCACTTGAAGCATATAAAAGGAAGGTCATCAAATTCATTTGGAGCATCATTCTCACACACAATTTCAAGTTCTCTTGTAGCTGGGAAAAAGTGTGAGAATATCTTGTAGTTGGGCAGAAGTGCGAAGTTCTCTTCTTGCTTGGAAAAGGTGAGAAGTCTATTGTCAGGAAGTCGAAGTGAATGCAAGTTTGGGGAAGTCTAAGGAGACAAGGAAAATAAAAATTTTGGTGTCTCTCTCTCTCTTTGTTTTGTGTCATGGGTTCGGGGATCGAAGTCTTCCAAGTTTCAGTATTGCTATAAGCTGCGAGTTGTTGTAAGTTGCTACCTAGTCGAAGTTGCTAGAAACAGGTCCAAATTCTGGGAGGCTGACTTGGTGTGGAGGGAACGTCTGGTCTTGGTCTAGGGTGAAGAGTCTCAAAGAATACTATTGAAAGGAATAATTATCTTTATTTTGTTTTCCCATCAAGGCTGTTTTGCCCTGACATGTTCCTACATATGGTGTCTATTGTTTTATGTGTTTCTTCTTTTGGTAATTGCTTGATGATCTAAAGAAATAAGATATAAAGAATCGTAATAATAAGAAACATCACAAGTAATTATTAAGAACAAGAAAATATTTATGCCTTTCTGATTTTCTAACACGACACTGGTGCACCCCAAGGCGATACACTTGGCCTAACGTATCCCTTGTCAAGAATTTCCTTCAACTGCAACTTCAGTTTCACTAACTCTGGAGTGCTCATCATGTAAGGTTCCTTGGATGTTGGTGCTACTCCTAGTACCAACATAATATAAAATTCCGCTTCCCTATGATGTGGAAACTCTAAAATCTCTCCTGGAAATACATCTCGAAACTCCTGCAAAACTAGGTACCTCTTCAAGACTTCTACATCCTCAACATCCTTACCTTTATCACTGGAAACATGCACTATGAAAAATACACACCCTTTCCTGCAAATTCACTTTTCCTGTATAGCTATAACCATTCTCACATATGTAGGCTTCTTCTTACCCTGCAATATTATCTATTCTCCATTGTCATTCAATCACTCAATAGCCTTCTCATAATAATCCACCTTAGTCCTGTGAAGGTACAACTAATCCATGCCTAGAAGCATATTGTATGGACCCAATGGAAGCACATTTAGATGCATTGATGTAGGAATACCATTAAGATCAAATGCACAAGCTCTTACCCAATGGTGAACTACTTTCTTAATACCTGTATCCAACTGCACCAACCAATAATCTACATGGACTTATTTTCTCAAACCACACTTATCCAATAGGTCATTGTTAATATAACTATAATTAGATCCAGGGTCAATCAAAATAGAAACAACTAGATCATAGAGCTTACCTTCCATCTTAATAATGGATACCTTGTGATATTCATGTGTGTTATCAAATGCTACATAGATTAGAGGAATGCTCTATCCAGTATCCCCAATTGTCAACACCTCTTGAGCATTGTAGATTTGAATCTTACCACCCTAATATGATAGAAAATCATTCTTGAGATGATCCTTGCCACATATCCAACACTTCAACTATCTCCTAACATCACCTGTATTTTGTTGCTCTCTAGGTTGAGGTCCATGTCCCTTCTCTACTACATTCAAATTCTTGTAAGGAGAAACATTCTCTTTCTCACTTGCATTATGAGGTCTTGTTCACTTCAGTGGCCATTTACCTTTAGTCTTTCCATTCCCTTTCCAACCCTTCTTAGACTTGATCTTACACTTCCATTTCTAATAACATTTCTCCAACTTTCCGATGACTTCCTCCAGCGACCAAGGTTCATCATAATCAATTTCATCCTTAAATTCTAATGGAAATCCACTTATAAATACATAAATTGCGGTTTTCTCATCATTAAGATACGACACATACCTCAACAACTCCAGGAAATTAATCATCTACTCCTCATCTGCCATTGATACCATCTTCAACTCATAGAACTCCCTAGCCTTACCATTGTAGTACCTCTCTGACAAATACTTCTTTCTAAAGAGTCTCTTGAATTCATGACAACTAAACTCCTTTGTCCTAATATCTTTGACACACTTCACATATTCCCACCAGATGTCTTCCTTCCCTTTGAGGCTGAAAATAATTATCATGGCCTTCATGTTCCCAGTATAGTCATATAACTCAAATAATTTCTTCATTACAAGCAATCATGCCTCTACATATTTTGCTTTCTTCAACTCCCCATCTAATGTAGGTGGCTTGGCTTTCTTGAAATCATATAGAAAATATCCCTTGTCAATCTTCCTATAAGGATGATAGTAATGATGACCATGATACATGTCTAAACCAGAACTAGAGTAGAATCAATATCCACTTCCTCGCATATCATGTGTATCCAAGAATTTTCCATCTTTGACTATATCATCCATGTATGACCTATGCCCACCATGAGACCTACTACCATATGCCCCATTACTCTTGTCCTCTTTTCCATAATTGATCCATGATTTTCCCTCTCTCTGTAAGTCTCACAAAATCTTAAGGATAACTACATTGACTTCTGCTTGTTTCTCCTATGCCTTGGCAAGTCTTTCCCGCGACTAAATAATTATGTCGTTATTTTCCTTACAACTTCAGATTTCTACCTTTAAACTTCTCAAGTGTATTCTATGTTCGAAGAGTACTAATCTGTTGGTTTCTCATCTGATCTGCAAGTTGAGTCTCATGAATTGTAAACCACCATTTTTCTACTCATCTTTGATCTTCTTCTTCCTGTAAACATACCATGTTAGATAACCAAATATCAACATAATCAACATACTTTAGCAAAGTTTAGGGGAGGCTATCTTGTCTACAAAATCAATCCAGGTTAACAAGATACATGTATATATATAATCATATCAATATACCAACGTCATGCATGATAACACCAATTGCATACAATGAAATCATGCAGGACAACCATAACCATGATACTGCATGCATAACAATCACATAGACACTGACATGTCTGCATGATAAACACATTCTACCCATCCATTCCAAGTTCCTGAATAGTTCTCTGATACCATCTTGTAAACACCTCCTCCCACATTTACCCATTTTCACCAGCCTATCAAGATAAACATGAGATGTTGGCTACTATGAGATGTCTCAACCTCCTATGTTTAGTTAAGGAAGTGGAATCGATGCACTGAAACCTTACTGACATTCCTAAGGAGCTACAAGACACCCAAGAGCCAAACCACCACTCCCAGTGCCAAAAACCTGAGTTGTATTGCTATTTAATTGACTTTGGCTCCCAAACACATGCATGAAAAGGCCTCCATGCAGATGAGGGCCACCAACCGCATGTATAAGCCTAGAATGGTGTGGTTATGACTAAAATTCCTCAATTTAGAGTGTGCGGTCCTGGATTCTGAGCCTAAATTCCAAGTCAACCTTCATGCCACTTCCTAGAATTCAAAGAGACTTTTCAGGATGATAAATAGCATAGGAAAAAGCCATTCATACCAAACTTGATCGAATACTTGACCTAACCAAGCCTAACCATTCCATTCATTTCTTCAAACATATTGAGAACATTTAATCTACATGTCATGAATGCATATTTGAAGATAGGGGTTTGATACTTATCTTGGAATCATCATGAAGGTCTAGTGCCCTCTCATACTAGTTTCAATAACATTTGTTAGCTTATGCATTTATTAACTAGTCATCAAATAGTCAAACATATCAAGAGCCATAGCTAATACCTATTATAGAACCATGCTTATAACCAACATATAACCAGAATAATAACCATGATATAAAACCCATCAAAGCCACATAAGAACAATTACAAGTAATCATGAAATACAAGAGGAAAAGAGCTCTTATTAACATATGAAAATCCAACCAAGTCAGGGACTTCCACGTACCACCTGACCGTAGGTTGAGCTAAATCAAATCTTTCTTTCAGCTAACCATCCTCGTGCCATATTCCAAGCATGAATGTGTGACTCAAGACAAAAACAACTAGGGCTTCCCAGAGATTAAGTCACCTCCACCCTTAGGCTTTACCACAATCTCGCCAAAACAGATCAAGGGATTACTAGGCCCAAAAAAAGCTTGGATGCATCACAAATATTTCACCAATATCTTGAGTAATTTTCTTGTCTCCACCCTCAGGCTTTACTGCAATCCTGCCAAAAATGGCCAATGGATTCCTAGGCCCTATGGGAATTTTCCTGAGACCACCTCACCTGATTCCAAAACCATACGACAATCTAAAGCTCAAACAAATAAAGAACCCCATCACACCATGGCTATCTGGAAATGAGAAGGCACAGTTGAAGCCACTGTCACACCTAGAAAAACCCATGACAATGACATCAAGAGAACCAAATACACACATGCATGTACAATGTATTCACAAAACAGCTAGGAAATCACACATGCAACCTGTTACCTGAAAGTATTCCTATTGAAGTTACTTGATCCAAATTTTCCTTGTGTGCCCCTTTCTTTCCTTTGACTTGTTGTCCTTCATTTGTTTTCCTTTCTCCAACGCTAGTGTGCTCCAAGAATGCTATAAGTCTGTAATAATATGAGAGAAAAGAGAGAGCTCCAAGCTAAAATTGAGAAAAGCTTAACCAACAAAAGCTATGAACTGATCCTTAGAAGCCTTTTTATTATTGAGGCCTCTATTTTCTTCAATTTCCTCTATTTTTCCTTAAATTTCCTTCTCATGCAAATTTGTTACCTTCCATATCCCTTTACTTCTATTTTCCTTTATTTTCATATATAAAATGCTAATTAATGTCTGTTTTCCTTTTCCAATTCCTTTGCCAATTTCCCTTAACCATAATAAACTGGAATGACACCCACTAGGATGTTTTTTTCCCAAAATTCAACTTGGAATACTTGTCCCATGACCTTGGTCTTATTTTTCTTTTATTAACTTTACTACATAAACTTTTAACTTGCGTTTGTTACACTAATGTAGATGTTTTTTACTCTAGATTATTGGTGACCCTCCCTATCTCTTAGAGAATTAACTTTACAAAGGGCCAAGGGATGAGAGTTGTATGAAGTTGACATTCCTTTGAAATTTACATCATCAAGGGCATCTAAGGTCATGACCTAGAATGTTAGTTTGATGCTTTTTCCAAGGTTTTCACAGTGATGGTTGGTATATTAATGTAATGGCTAGGAAATATATTACAAAGAAGTTCTACATGATTTCCTGCCATGTACAAAACTATATTATGTGTCTCACCATGTTAGTAAGATGCAAGGTGCTAATTTTGATAAACAATCCATGCAACAACAAACAAATGGAATTCATACAACTTTCTATGATCATATTAGAATTTCCAATATCATTCTTGTCTCTCCAAGTATAGTTGGAGTTTGTATCAAAGCTCACTTGGAGACCTCATGACTTTTCTTTTATTATAAATAATATTATCTCATATTCATGCAAATGATAACTCTCCAAAGTCTTGTAATATTCATAAGAATATTAAAAGGTCTTACGAGTCTAATAGGTCATGGGGAAGGTGAAAGGTCACCTCCCATTGTATAAATATAACCCCCATGCCTCTAAGCATTGTGGGAGGGGGGGGGGGGGGGGGAATTTTAACTCTTAGGTTTTGTTAGCAAAGAGAGAGAGAGATGTTATCACTGAGGTAGCTTTGGGAACTCTTGTTCTTGGCATATTTTGGGCTTACTTGTGGTGAGGCTAGGGATTTATCTTGGAGATGTTATGAGAAGCCTACATTCCACTATTGGATTTTGATGGACTTGTTGTACATGTACATGATATAAGATCTTCATTCCTAACATGGATTCTGGTGCACTCCTCTAATAGTTGTAATGGCTAATTGATGCTCATATTATGTTTGCATGTGTGATTTCACATGGGTTGTATGTTAATGAACTTATTCATGGCTTATTGCTCATATATTTGATGGAATATTTTCTCTTTCATTCCACTCTACACTGGTAACCTATTTTGAACTAATTTGCAATTAAATTCTAGTACTTTCTTATTTGTGTATGTCTTAGATTGTTTTAGTTAACTGACTCCTCTTGAGGCATACTTCTTATTATTCTTTTGTTGTTATATTATTGTAATTTTTATTGCAAGCATATCAATTGCAAGCTAATTTTGGCCTCATTCTCTAGGTATTTCATACTTTCACTCATGATAAAATCTCTTCATTTGAAGGGCAAGAGGAAACACACATGGTTGCAGCTGGGCCCACATACTGAATGGGACTCTTATCCCAAAATGTGTGAGATATAATTGGGACTTTGCACTAGGGAGATACCCTTGTTGTTGGTGTTACATTTTGGTATGTAAACAAGGCTTTAACACTGGGAGGTAAGGCAAGCATGTATGTCATAGGTTCAATTATTTACAGAATATCGAACCATCCACAATAATAGGGTGCTAACTTGGCACAATTCCCATTCTCAAGGAATATATTTTAGGCTTAACCCAAAGGTACACATGATCCCCCACTTTGAATTCCCTATGGATTCTAATTATATATGTGTAGCTCTTTTGGTGATCTTGGCCTTGTCTTGTACCTTTGCTTGATTAATTAAGACTACCACTAGATGGTCGCAACTAATAGGGGTATGAAACTTCTCGCCATATATTG
>APFE031668748.1:0-26294 GCA_000404065.3 Pinus taeda
TCTTCCCGTCTCGTGTCGATGATGTGGGAAACATTATGGCCCACCTTCGATAAAGATCACTTCCTGTCGACTTCAGCTCATTATCCAGGAGTGACCTAGAGACTCCCTTCGGGTACCTTGGAGCTTGCATGCCTCAATGGTAGGTTCTTTGTGTTCGACGCGAGGTTTTCATCATTGGCCTCCGATCGAATGACTCCGCGGGTGTTCGACACCGGCTCATTCATTCACATGCCGTGGATTGTACCTATAGTAACTTGAGGACCATCGTCATCATTGGTGGCCCCTCTCACGTTTGTTAACAGCTTTCATCATTGGCTGGTAATCAGACGATGTTCAAGCATGTTTGACTTCGACACCTATATTCACATGTTTGAACTTGTACTTTGTTCGGGTTTGGATGGAGCGCAAGACCCTGGTTCTAGTCCATTGTGGACCAGGTTGCGATTTTGTGGGACATCATTACATGACTCATCGATGGATGGCTGCGACCATACCTGAGTCTTCTTAAGGATGGCTACGACCATACCTCTTATCATTATGGTCTCTTCGGCTGGGTGGCTGCATCCACACCATAGACCTTTCTTCATATGTCTTTTGGATGGTTGCGCCCATGCCTAGACTACATGTAATTGAAATATCAATTGTATCCGCCTGCAGGTTCTCTCCAGTGGTGTTCCAGTCCAGCAATCTTGTAAAGCATTTCACCCCTCCCACTCTCTCGGGCTTCATGCTTTAGGGGGCATCTGTTACACAGTAAAATGTCACTGCCATCATGTCAGTCTCCCTACTGTGTCATAAAACCACATTCACCTCACTTATGCTCTCTAAAATGGCTAAAACCCTCTTTGCCTAAGTTAATTGAATCATCGCGACTGTTTATTAAATAACCGCGCTCACTGGCGGAGGATAATATAACTGCTGCGCTGCCAGCGCGGAAGCACACGTGTTTTCCGCACTGGTCCAATTTCACGGACAGCGCAGCCTCCACTTGTATCATTGAGCACTGACCAGACCTCTTCTATAATTGATCTGCGATGCCAGCGCGCCAACCCAATTTTGTACCCGCGCTGATCCTGTTTAGGCGAGTTTGTTCTAACAGCCAACCTTCCAGATGACTCCAGACTTGGCTGTTAGCATTGTTGAGGTCACCATCCTTTCTCTGACATGTTTGTCCGACTGATCATCCACTTATCTTGGGGGAGAGCTCATCCTTTACCTATTCATGGAGACTCCTTCTCCTTTATAAGCCTCCTCCATTGCCCATGAGCATCTAGTTTGGAACATATAGACTTTGATTGAGGAATTCTTGGTGCATTAGTGCTGCTCTTTGTAGGCATTTGGTGTGTTGTGTGAGGATTTCTTTGAGCTTGAGGAAGGTCATGAGCTTGTTGCCTTGTATGTGAGAGAGAGACCTCTTTGACTTGGGAGATTTTCTTCAAGGGTGAATGCTTGGAAGACATGCTGGCTGGACCCTCTAGAGAAGGACTCAGCGTCAGGACTTCGGTTGTATCTTACTCTATTTTCTGATTAATAAAGATAGATGACTACTCTTATGGTTCCATTTCCATTTGTCCTATGAATGATTAATGTAAATTGTATCCTTCCTGACTGATACATAGTTGTTTTTAGTAGATTTTACGCTTGTGTTTGGTCTCTCTTTGCTTGATAGTGGAGGACTGTGATCGGCTGGAGCAAAGGAGCGAGAGGATCATCTCTTCGACAAACGTAGCGTTGGAATCCAAGTAGGTTTCTTTTACCCATTTGTTAATTGCAACTAGGAACCTGCAGTGTAGCATTGTTTGGTTGTTGCTAGACCCCCTTTGGGCTAGTAGGGATCGCCTCTATCCGTAGAGGGGATTTACCTCTCCAACAGAAGGAATTTCATCAAAGCAAAAGAAAGCATCATGAAGAAGTCATATCCATGACAAATCAATTGGATAAAGCAAAGAAGCAAGAAGATATATTGTCAAGCCAACTTGAACAAAGGCACAAGAGCTTGAAGAAACTTGAAGAAGATATTGGTCAGTACAAGGTAGAGGTCTCCTCCCTTAAGTCTCAAACACAAGAAGCTAGGAAACAGACACAAGGAGCTGAGAAGAGAATGGAAAGCAATCAATCAAATAATGAAGAAATCTTCAAAGTGAAGTCAGATATCATCTCCCTTAAAATAGAAGCAGATGAAGCTACTCATATCAAGGAAGAAATTGAGGAAAAACTTGCTAAGAAGAATAATGAGTGTGAAAGATTGGAAGAAGAGATTATCTTCCTCAGAACAAAGGTTGAAAGGATGAACAAAACCTTGAAGAGCTCTGAAGCCTTGGATGACATGCTCAGCTATCACAGATGTCCATCTGATAAATCAAGTCTCGGATATGTAGGTGAATCCTCAAACAAGAATGAAAATGCTTTAAACAAAAGAGAGGTCAAGAAGACAAAAAGAAATGGTGATGCTCCCAGTTCCAGCAAAGGCAAGGAGAAAAATCAAGGCTACAATAGAAGAAATCCTGCTCCAAGAAGAAATCCAACTCCAAGAAGAAATGTAGATGATGTCAAATATGCGAGAGGCAATGGTTATCATCAAAGGATCTCAAGGCAGAAAGGCTTTAGAAGTACATCAAGGAAACCTCCATCTCCCAGGCACCAAAGTTAATTTTATGGTTATTGTTATTCTTGTACAAACTTTGGTCACATGGCAAAAGACTGTAAAGCATATCATAGAGATAGATGTTGTAGGCTCTGACAACCTCCAAGAAACAATTTTGCTGGAAGAAATCATGAATTCTTATTCATGAACAATGTAGAATGCTTAAAGTGTCATAACATTGGTCATATGGCACGTGATTGTAACTTAACATGGGCTCTTACACAAGCTAGAACCATGCAAAAGAAGAAAGTTACACAAGTATGGAGAAGGAAAGAAATACAATCCAAAAGTCCCTTGAGCTCTCCAGCCAACAGCATATGTCATTGGCCTAAATTTTGACAATCTAAGCATTTTATGAGAAGGCTCTGCCAAAAGGAGATGATGCATACAATTAGGGGGAGCCTGGAAGTCTTGATCACTATTGCAGAAGCTATTAGTGAAAAGGGTCCTGATGAAATCCTTGTTGAGCTATATTAACAATCATTCCTTGATGAGGATCATGTCTCAGGAGCACTCCATTGAAGCATATGATCTTGTAACCTTTCTTTGGACTGTTGTTAAAGAAATAGGTAAAACAAACATGGTGCTACTATCACAGAAGTTTATGTCTTAACTCAGGAATTTAATGTGAGAATAGATAAATTTTGGACACTAATAGAGGCAATCTTCAAACAAACAAATACATCTGGAATGGAGTCTGAAGTAAGAGTAGCTGGCAGCATATAACAAACTAAATCATTGCAAAAGATGTAGATCAGAAATTGTATTTAAAAGATAGTCACATATTAGATATCTGAATATGCAGAGATATGTACAAGAACACAAGGAAATGATGGCTCATAGGAAGGATAATGTTGTGCAGTCAAGCATAACTTAAGCTATGAAGGCCTCTCAATGTTACCTGTGGAGACATCAGTATGGATTAAAGCATGAAAGCCTAGACTTGGACACTTGGTGTATGGCCGTTTGCAATCTAAATGAAAGCATTAAAGTAGAGCATCCTTAAGCCCTGTTGAAACCATGATAAAGCAGTTCTGAAACATGAAGAGGGAATAATGTGCAAATTGATGATACAATATCAATTCCTCTATCTTGAGTAAAAATAAGAAGAGCATTATGACATGGGGAGTCACAGACCTGTGAAGATCTACCATTCATGAAGAACAGAAGCAGTTTGATAGGGGGAGTCCCAGAGCACTCCTTTTCCATTGATGTCAAAGGGGAAGAGAAGAAGAATATTGCCATCAATAACAAAGGGGGAGATTGTTGACCTAGGTTGTCATTGATGTCAATATGGAAATATTCTAGATACTAAAGGATGACATGAAGCCAAGGGGAACCAGAATAGATTCATGAAGAGACAGAGCAAGAGAGGCATTCATATATGCAAGGAGGACTTTGAAAGACATTGCCAAGCCAGAGGAGCCACATTGGACTAAGAGGAGCTGCAGGAGGAACCATATATCAAGGAGGCATATCAAAGTCATCAGGAGCCATCGAAGGAGAAATGGATGCGTTTAACATCAAACAGAGGATGCAGAGAGCCATCAGAGCAAACAGGAGCAGACAAAACCACCAAAGGAGCAAATGGAGACAAGAAGAGCTAACAGAGCATGAAGCACCACCATCGGAGCCATAGAGTAAGAAGACAGAGCTAGAGGAGCCAAGAGGAGCACACAAGAGGAGCACACATAGTGCTGTAACACTATCCACGACATAAACATGCATATGGCGGCAAAGACATGTATATGCATTTAATGCAAACAGAGCTATCAGAGGTGAAAGACTTAGATTCATATGAAAATACATTGACGGAGTGAAAAAGGCAAGAGTTTATATTGAATGAGCAGAATACATTATCGGAGGAGAAAACCCATATACATATGCTTTAACACTATCGGCAGAAACATATTAAAAAGTTGGAGAAAAGTTGCTAAAACACTAATTTATCCGTTGCTGAAACACCAGTTTCGGCGTTGTTGAAACACCAATTTTGGCATTGCTGAAACACCTCCGTGACGAAATTATATTTCAATGTTGTTGAAACACCTCCATGACGAAATTATATTTTGGCGTTGCTGAAACACCTCCATGATGACATTATATTTTCAGCACATCGTAAACATGAGGAAGCTAAAGCGAATGGAGGAGGGAAGTCAGAAGGTCGAGCGAGTGTTGAGGAAGCCAAAGCTCAAGCAAGCGAGGAGGAAGCCAAAGAGCCATTGAGTAAGCAGAAACGAATGGACAAAGGCATGAGAATGTATAAAACAACAAAAATAGGTTGTTGTTGCCGTTGTTGCTGTTGCTGCTGCTCTTGTTGCTGCTGTTGCTGTTGCTGCTGTTGTTGTTGTTGCTGTTGCTACCGTTGTTGTTGTAGCTTTTGTGTTGTGAAGAACCAAAATGTATGGTAGCAGTAGCAGCAGAGGTGGTTAAGCGTTGTATGAAGTTGTTGGTGAACGCTGGTGAAGGCTGCTGCAGTTGTTGAACGTTGTTGAAATACACTGGAGGAAATAGAGGCCGTGTGAGGATCCAAAAGAACAGAAAAAGGGTGCAGCAGAACAAAAAGAGGGATGAAGGACCAACAGGACAGTAGGCAGTCGAAGGGGAGAAATATTCATGCTGAAGCATTCACTGTGACAATGAGAACATAAGCTTGAACAAAAAGTTGTTCTTTATACAGAGTTTAGTGCAGCTAATAGTAGACTAACTAGAGCTGTGTGAAGACATTATCAGAGAGCATGAAGGCTATTGGAGACTATGTGTGGGTAGTGTGCAGAGTTGTAAAGACTCATTCATAAGAAGACTGGTTGTCATTGATACTGTAGCTTGGAGACTACAATGAAGCTGTAAATAGACAAAACTCAGCAGAAAAGAGTTCTGAGAGCAGAAGGATTGGAGTCCTTGGGGCTGGTGCCTCAGAAGTGAGAAGAATTGGAGTTCTTGGGTTGGTGCCTCAGAAGTGAGAAGGATAAGAGTCCTTGGGGCTGGTGCCTCAGAAGTGAGAAGGATAGGAGTCCTTGGGGCTGGTGCCTCAGAAGTAAGTAGGATTGGAGTCCTTGGGGTTGATGCCTCAGAAGTAGGAAGGATTGAAGTCCTTGGGAATTGGTGCTCCTATGTCCAAGATTGGTATCTTGGCGAAATAGAGTTGGTGCTTTGGAGGTTGGATCCTCACCAAAGTCCAAGTTGGAGCTTGGAAATTGATTGTAACCATCTATATATTGTATCTATTTTACTGCACAGTTTATATTAATAAAAGCATTTATTCTTGTGGTTCATCTTGTGTTCTGAATATATATGTTTTAACTGGTAAAACAATAGTTGGAAAAAGAAATACTTATTCACCCCCCTCTCAGTATTTCCAACACATTACGTCGGAGGAGTAGAGCTATCAGAAGTCAAAGGAAGAGCTACTGGAAGTCATCAAAGAGTAGCCAATGGAAATCATAGGAACGAGAAGCTAAAAGAAAGCCAACGGAAATCACAAGAACGAGAAGCCATAAGAAATCCAAGCCAAGAGTAAGAGTCTAAAGGAAGAAAACATCGATAT
The DNA here is from genome assembly GCA_000404065.3 of Pinus taeda. Taxonomy (NCBI): domain Eukaryota; kingdom Viridiplantae; phylum Streptophyta; class Pinopsida; order Pinales; family Pinaceae; genus Pinus; species Pinus taeda. The sequence goes on from APFE031668748.1 coordinate 6,192, forward strand.
TGAAGGAGTGTTCTGGACCCGATGGTCCCATTACAACACGCCCTAATTAATATCGCATCTGCCGTATCAAAACCTTCATATCGCAAGTTATAAAGGGATGTCACATTAAAAACCGTGATTGCAATATTACTGCAGACCTGACTGCACCACTATAGTATGACTCAATGTAATATTGCATCCATGTATCAAAACTTTCATATCACAAGTATTAACGGGATGTCACGGTAAAACGATAATTGTGATAGTATTATGGACCGTCAATTGTGATAGAGTGGTGGGCCCCGGACTGTGGATTGTGATAATATTGTGGACCCGATGGATTCATTAAAAATAGTTCATTGAATATCGCATCTGCTCCATTGGAAGACAGAGCATGTGCACACTTGTAAAACCTCCGATTTTTATGAAGTTGCGATTGCGGGATTAAAGGAATGACTCCGATTCTCATGAAATTACGATTGCGGGATTAAATGTGATGATGTGGCATGTGGGACCTCCATGTGGGTATAGCAGCTCTTATATGGTTTCCGTTAATAATCAAGTCTATGGATAAAAGACTCTCTGATATATATTTTAGTATGCGAACTCATAAGTCAGCCTCTCCTCCCAATGAATGTGTCTTTTGGGTATTGGTGAACATCGTATAAAAATGAGTTAAACACTTCAGTTCTAAGCATTGATCTTGGGCATCTATCACAGAGAAGAAGGATAGTTCACAACTCGTGAACATGAATTAGCATAAAAAAGGAAGCCAAAGGTCGAACGAACGAAAGTGGAAGCTGAAGGTCGAGCAAGCAAAAAAGGAAGCCAAAGGTCGAGCAAACAAAAGTGGAAGCCAAAGGTCGAGCAAGCGAAGAAGGAAGCCGAAAGGTCCAGTGGAAGAAGAAGGAAGCCAAAGGTCGAGCGACCGAAGAGGGAAGACGAAAGATCCAACTGAAGAAGAAGGAAGCCGAAGGTCGAACAGTTTATTGACCGGGTTATTTATTGAAATGCTTGGACCTGTGTTTGATAGTGATTCAGATAACAGTTCAAAAGGACGCTCTGTGGATCTAAGAAGATTATTTGAGTATGAACTGGGTTTTTTTAATTGAACGCACAATATGAAACTGCGACAGTCACTCCTCTGAAGAAGTCATTCTTGAAGCAGTTACTCCTGAAGCCTCACTCCCGAAGTAGTTACTAAGACAATTAGGACAGAGGGTTGAAACAAAGAGTTGTCTTTGTGCAGAGCTTAGTTTAGTTCATTGTAGACACATTGAAGTCGTGTGGAGACTATTGAAGACCATGATGTATTAGTCATCATGATGTGAGTTGGAGATTTTGCTTGGGTATAATGAAGAGAAATGGTGATACTTTCTATGAGACAAGTTTTCCATTAATGATGTAGCGTGGAGACTACAGTGAAGTTGTAGATTGACAAAACTTAGTGAAGAAGATTTTGGGAGCAGAAAATTACTACCAAACATACCTTGACAAGATAGGGTCATAGCCCTTGGTGTTGGTGCCTCGGAATTAGAAGGATTGGTGCCCTTGGATTTGGTGCTCCTAAATCCAAGGTTGTTGCCTTGACAAGATAGGGTCAGAGCCCTTAGGGTTGGTTCCTCAAAATTGGGAGGATTTGTGTCCTTGGAGTTGGTGCTCTTAAATCCAAGGTTGGTGCCTTGACAAGACAGGGTTGGTGCCCTAAAGGCTCACAAAAAGTCCAAGTTGGTGCTTGGCAACAGGTTGGAGCCCTATATACATTGTACTTGATTTATTGTAAAGATTATATTAATAAAAGCATTTATTCCTATTGTTCATTTTGTGTTCTAAATATAAATGATTTAACTGGTAAAAATAAAAATTGAAAATGAATACTGATTCACCTCCCCCCTCCCCCCACTTAGTATTTCCAACAGTGAAGCACTTCAATTATGACGACAACAAGGTTGAGAATTAATGGCTAAATGCCAGATCAAACGTATCTCTGATACCAATGTAATGGCCAAAATTCGTATACACAACGGAAATATTAAAAATACTTCGTAGACAAAGACATCCATCATAGGATTGTAGTTGTAAATTGTATATTGTATAAAAGGATTGATATAGGATGAGTAAAAATGAGAATGAGGGTCTCGAATATATAGCCAAGTAAGTACTCTTTCACGAACATGCATGTCTCTAAGACATGCCTTTTCATTATTAACTAACTAACCATTAGTTAATTTACTTATTATTTATTATTATATTTATATTATTATGATTATTATTTATTATCTATTTTTATTTATTTTTACATAATCTATGTTCATAACAAAGTATTGAAGTCTCCAATCGTAAAAAATCGAAGTTGAAGATAAAGGAATGAATACCGATCCAATCAATATCACAACTCAATAAGAGGATAAACCAGTTGAAGTGAATATGTACTCAGAAGTTGTAGTTCAAGCAACATAAATTTCATGTGAAGATTTCATAATTAATCAAGAGACCTATGTACCTAAAAGAAATCAAATACCTTTAATAAACCAAGAAATCACTGCAAACATAATAAGGGGAGATAAAATCACAAGAACTCCTAATCATCATCCAAATTATAAAAGCAGACATCTTAGCCTGTTTGTATTCCCAAACCAGAAACATGTGACTTATGTTCCCAAGAACGTCGATGTTACCATAATCCACTGCTGTGATAACAATTCATCCCATGTTTTCAGTAATCGCAAGATTCTAGAGGAGATTCATTTTGGATGGTTAGGTAGTTTTATAGTATGACAATTTTGTACCACATTCAAGAATTCATATTGTCTTGTATCATCAAAGATGGTAGTTCCACAAGTTAAGGAGATAGAGACATTGCGAGATAGAAAAATATATTAAGCTTTATCATCAATAAGCTTTAAGGGAAAAGTTTTTCTAAAGGGGAAGACAATGTTATGAATAAAATATATAAAAGAAATATAACTAAATAATAATCAAATAATAATTAGTTAAAAAGCAATTAATTAGTGAAGATACATGTAAGGACATGACTTTTCATGAAAGGGTGTCTGCCTAGGTATATAAGTAGGCCCTCATTTGTAATGATTCCATAATCTCATATCTCATATATTATGTACATTTCTTATATAAATATATTTGCCCTATCATGAATACTTATATATTTCAAATATTTTGAATCTTTCCGTTGCATATATGAACGTTGTTTGATATTTTAAATGAAGTCCTTGTATATATACCTACGTAAAAGTGCCCTTTCATAAGAAATCATGTCATTTAACTGAGACATGTCCTTTCATATGTAGTTTCATTAAATATGAATTTTGTTTATTATTTCTATATATTTATGTTATTTATATTTATAACATTGTCCCTCCCTTAAGAATTATTTTTCCCTCAAAGCATATTTGTGGAGAAGCTTGATGTATTTTTCATTGTCTTGTAATGTCTTTGCATTTTTTCTTCTTGGAGCTATCATAATTGATGATACAAGATTATATGAACTTTTAAGCACTAATCAAATTAGTCTAATTGTAATGGAACTTGACCATCCTAATGCATACCATCATAAAACATTTCACTTATAAGATTTCCAAGATGAATTATTATTATGTGACTTAACGAAATTGGTATCAATATTCTTTGGTATATAGTGTTTTTGTCCCAAATGATATTGATGCATTGGCTAGGTAAGGTTTCTACTCTTATCATGTGGATGTTGATAAGGATTTTTTGTAATATGATTTTTTCTTATCATGCTTCTAATTTTTCCTTGGATTGCTTAAAAAATATAATTTTCTTCACATATTAATGTTGCCTGGTTGATTGTTCGATCTTCACTTGGAATTACCATAGTTTATATGACAAAATTTTAGTATGTTTTGAATTCAATTGGATTGTGATGCAGGTGCATGGGCCGAGCAAAAGATGTGAGAGTATGGACAAGATCTTACCAATGTGATGGGATGGTCACATGGTAATGTTGGGAGGAATTTCTTAATGTTTTGTAAGAAATTGTAAATATTTACATTAGGAAGTGGTTGTTTTTTTAGAATAGGATGGAGAAGTTATTTTTTAAATTAAATAGAGATTTTAGTTTCCCTTATTTTGTGGTGAAGGGGAAATGATTCACCCTTTGTGACTCTTGGCTGTCATGATCAGTTTCTTTTGGGAAACAATAAGAAAGAGTGTTTGAGAGAAAGAAGAGAAGAGGAGAAGAAAAAAAGAGGAAGGGGAGAAGCTCCTGAGGAAGAAGAAGGGAGAGGGAGAGAAGAGAGGAACTTATTGTTTCTCTATGCAAATGCAATCCTGAAGTTGCAAATCATTGTTATTTCCAATCTGTGTGAACCAATAAGTGTTTTCTGTGTGAATGGCGGAACTGGATGGCAAATGGAACTACAAGTTGCTATTGTTTGATTGAATTGAAACCCCAGCGTTGAAGTAAATCAATTTATGTTTATAAACTATTTCCAATCATATTTTATTCCTGTGCGTATGGGTTAGAGATTGAGGTGATGTCGGGGATAATATTTTGAAGCTGAAACATTATATTGTTGTCGTAGTTATTGCTTATGTGTTTAGAGTATATGAAGATGGTCTAAATATTGATGTGTGTTACTACTGTTGGTATATTGTAGTGTCATTTATGTGTTGTAGATGTTTTTTTTTTTAATAACAATTATTTTTCTATCAATAAAATTGGATTTTGGCTAGAACCAGTACATTCATAAGAAACATCATGTTCATCTCCCTAAAAAATTTCTTTCGTCATAGGAAGAATATATTCAAATCTTTCTTGCCTATTTCTTATACTACATTGTTCTTATATAATCACAAAAATATCCCATTAAACATTACATACTCGCATTACATTAAAAACAAAATAAGATAACTAACTAATCTACATCATCTAACGTTGACTAGCCAGCTTCATCCATCTTTGTTGCCTCAACTTCTACTGACGATCCTACATCCTTCAATTCCAACGGCATTGTCAATTGTTCGGTGTCCATGTGAACCATATTCTCCTAAGCAGAAGCGTCCTGAGCACCACTTCTATGGTCGTTATTTCCATCCTCCCCAAGCTAGTATGCCTCCTTCAAGATGAAGACGACCATTGTTTCCACCTTTTCCTCTGAGTTTTCTACCTTGGTATCTAGGTTCTCAATTTTGTCATAATTACGGTTGAGGTGACTTGCACAATTTCCATATATTTCCTCAGAATTTCAAACTGGCTCATTACAAGAGAGAAATGTGACCTAGCTTCAAAGATGATTTTCCCTCCTATGCGTGATAGCATTTTCTCTATTTAACGCTTGAATGCCCCCAAAGAGTTCTCGGATAAATCTCCTGCACCATTTCCAGATGGGAAAGCCATTTCTTTGTCTTTAACAACATGGACAACTAACCATAAAGAAAGGGCCATGGCCATCCATCTCCTTATAGATGAGATCAACTACAAGTCGATAGTTCCAAGGGTTGCTTCAGAATAAATGCCTCTTGTTAATTCTCTTCCTGCAAACAAATTCTTTTCCATAGCTTCCTTCTCAAAGAAAAAATCCCATACAATCAACCGATGAAAATTCTCCTCAGATTTTGTATGTTTAGGTCCTTCACATCCCCTTCCCATTAAATCTTGGTCACTTGCCTTCCAGTTTTTTGAGCTCCTGTCAAGAATTACCACAATTCTCTACCTGGGGGATATTACATCAGTCCTTTCTCCATTCCTTCATCCGCCTATTGTCTGAGCCAAGTAGTTAATACAACACTTATTCCTTCTAACATTTATTTCACCCTTCTCTAAGCCGCTCCTACAAATCAATGGGATGCATTTAATTTGAATCATGGAACTTGAAATTTAATTAAGGGGACTTCATCTACCTTCAAACCACCTTGCTCTAGGGCAACGACCATATTTCCTTGTTCATCTACCACTTCGTTATGCTCCCTTTTCATATGGAAAAATTCTATAAATTAGATTTTTTCCAACATAAGTATTTTACTTTGCATGGTTGGACTTAGATAAAATTCCTTATATTTAGACCACTTGAAACATTTTTGAATAGTTATAAGGGAGCCATAAAAAGATGATAATTGAGTGATGCCATGATCAAGAGCTAGTCTCAATCCTTCCTATAAGACTAGTTCTTTTGCGCTATTATTTGTGGCTACTCCCAACCCCCATTCATACTTTTTCCAAATTCTTTAGTAAGGGAATACAATTACCCCTGCCACTCTAGCCTCCCCCATAGTTCCTTTCGCAACAACATCAAAAAATAGCTGATACCTTCTCAGTGATTCCTTCCGTTTTTCAAACTTCTCTCCAGGAAAGAAGATGAGATATGGAAGTCTCTTTTGATCTTTGATTGTGATTCCTTTGTTTTCCTGTTTGATTTTTAACCTAGACCCATTCCTTCTCTACCTCATAATATCCATCCATTTCTCTTATATCAAATCCCCTTACTGACACTGCATCAAATAGCAGTTGAGTGGCTTTCCGCACATAGATAGAGGAATTAGGAACCAATCCTCTAAAGGTGGCATGGTTTCATGATATTCTTATCACTCAGCATATGTATTTTGGAAGAGAAATCCAACACCTTGAGATGAATGAGGATGTTTCATATCTCCAAGAAGGGTGAGAGCTCCAATTTTTAAACGTTTCCTTCCAACTTGCAGGGATGGCATCAAGATGGAAGATGGGCTGGAGGGCCTCTCTCCAGACATTTAGGGGGAAGGGGCATTGACGAAATACATGTTCAATTTTCTCCTATGAATTTATGCATAAAACACACCAAGATGGGCCTTGAATTTGCCTTTTCTTAAAATTCTATGTTGTTAATATTTTACCATGGATCAATTCCCAGTGGAAAGTGTTTACTTTTGGAAGGCCATCCTTGTTCCACAATTTGGCCCAAATTCTCGTGGCATGTAAACGCAATAGCTTTTTCACTAGAATGTCATATCTGTCTTTAACCGTATAATACTTACAGTTACCTCCTTCCCAAATTCTTCGATCCATCATGTTTGTGGCTATTAGAGAAAACCCTTCAAGGGTCTGTGGGGGAAGGTTAGAGAAAACACTTTAGTAAAACCAACTATGGGGAAAGGTTAGGGAAGATCCATCCCACTTAGATTCCATTATTGTTCCAAGCTTAAATATCTACTAACATGTTGGGTGTGGAGCCTGATTATCTCCTTTATTCAAAGGTATCGCCGAATTGGACCCTAGTTCATAATGTGGTGGCAATATCGCTCGTAAATGTGTGTCGTGAGGGGGATATGGGGGGGGGGGGGGTGAGAACGATTATTTAGATCCCACCCCTGGTAGGGGATCGGGGGCAGTGCCCTTGAAGCTAAAAATAGTTGTAAAATTTCCTTGTAAAATGTTGTATTTTCGTAGTCAATCTGGGCCGTCCATTAGGTGTAAATCTGATGGTAGAAGTTATGTTTAATTTATGGTTTTTTTCCCTAGAAGGCAACCCCTCACTATATATGAGGGAATTGTATTGCAACTATGTAGATGTGTATTATGAGTGAGAAGAGAGAGGAGATTGAGAGCGAAGAGGGAATTACATTAGATCTATTGTAGGTTTTATCTCTTCATTTTGCTGGATAATATAAGAGGAAGGACTGGTTGTTTCTCCGTGGATGTAGCCCAAATTGGGTGAACCATGTATATCTGTGTCTCTCTTGTTTTATGCATTTTCTGTGTTTCTATTTCTGCAATATTTTATGTGTTCCATTGCTCTGTAATATATAAGGTTCTAACATAACCTTTGAATCCCTTGCATCTCCATCCAACTTTCCATGTCCTTCATTGCTGAGGAGTCCCTGGTTAGCTCCTTTGGGATTATACCATCTTTCTATATTCTAATACAACATCCATTCCCGGTTGCCACCCCAGTTTATTCTGAACCACCAAGATTGAAGCTTTATAGAGCTTCCATATTTTGGTTCCTGACCCTTCCTATCTTTCTTCCTCCGACCTAATCAGTTGATTCTTGTGGAAGTATTTCCTTATGAAGGCATGTTTCCACCATTCATTGGAGTGTGTCAGCAATCGCCAGATCAAATTTTCTCCCAAAGCCATATTCATATATTCTGGATCCTTGATGACTAGTACTCCCCATTTTTTTGGTGTCTGACCATATTCCAATTAACAAGATGAAATATTTTTGTTGTTATCTTTTTCTCTTTTCCATAAAAAATGTCTAATCATGCAAATGATATTGTTCATTTTTCTTTTGGGTGCCAACAATCCAAATCCAATATATATAGGAAGGGAAGAGAGGACTGACTTTATAAGTATTGTTTTCGTAGCTACATTTAACCACCTTACTCCCCATGTATCAATTATTTTATGGAATTTTTGAAGGACCCCTTCCCATTCTTCACAAATGTGGGACCTAGAGAAATAGGTAGGCTATGATATGGGAACAATTTCCAGTTTTCATCTAGAGGGAAACCAAGAATAAAAGATTTTTCTACCAGTGTGTTTTCAGAACTGTTCCATCCAAGCATTAGGATTTTTTCTTGTTAACCAAACCCATAGACAATTTCAGGTAACAATCCAAGAATTCTTTAAACTGAGTTGCAATTATTTTGCATGCCCCACCAAGAAGGAGAGTGTCCTCTGAAAACTATGAATATTTATATCCTTGACATCCCCAACTATTCTTAATCCTAGCATATGTCCATTTACCCTTACCTCTTCGATATTTTTTCTAAAACTTTCAGCCATAATGATGTATAGAAGTGGGGATTGACGGAATTCCTACCTCAAGCCTCTCGATGGCGAGAAGAAGGAGGTAGGGCGACTATTAACCATAATGGAAATCCAAGGGTTGCCAGTGCAGGCCTTTTTCCATTGAATGACTTCTTGACCAAAACCAAAATTAGATAAGAATGAGAAGAGAAAAGAATGATTTACCCGGTCAAAAGAATTCACCATCTCCAGTTTGATAACCATTCCTTCATTTCCTTCTTCCTTGCTTGACTGAACTTCTTCTTGCACCAGTATTATGTTATCCAATACGTTCTTGTGTTGCATAAATCCACCTTGATTCTCCAAGATTAGAGAGGGAAGAAGAGGTTTCAATATGTTAGCAATAATTTTTGTCAATATTTTGTAATAAGCATTACATAAGGAGATGAGTCGAAAGCTGGAGAAATTCATCGGGTTCGACACGTTTGGGATTAGAGCCAAGAATGTTGAGTTTGTGCCTCCTCCTAGCTTTTTCTTCTTTTGAGAGTAGTTCAAAATTTTTAACAGGTCGACTTTGATCATGGGCCAAAAGGCTCGATAGAAGAAAATAGTAAATCCATCCGGCCCCGAAGCTTTTTCTAGGTTAAGGGATATGATTACCAAGAGAGTATCGTGCTCCTCAATTGGTTTCACCAAGTATAGATTCGTAGAGGGGGGGTATTGATGTAGGAAGCCTACTAAGGAAATCATTCTCCTGATTCATGGGAATTTTCTCTTCAGAATAAAGCTTTCTATAGCGTTGGAATGCCTCTTGTTTTATTTCTTCATAATCTGAGATTTTTGGTTTTCCTTCACAGACTTTCTCTTTTACCTTATTCCTGGCTTCCCTTACTTTCGTTTGATTATGAAAATAAGAAGTATTTAGATCTCCCTCTTTAAACCAAAGACTCCTTAATTTAAGCTTACATAGAGCTTCTTCTTGTCTACTTGCTGAGAATATTTCCTTTTTCAAATATCTCTTTTTTGATGTGCCAATCTTCTATGGGAATTTGTTTAGTCAGTTTATAATGCGTTTCGATCTGAGCCTGGAGTTCTTTCACTTTTTCCCCTGGGAGTTTGTATGCTTCCTTTAACCATTTTTTGAGAATTTTTTTTACATTACGGATTTTGGATTCCCAAATTTAAGACAGGGAGCCCTGAACTGAGATTTTCCACACTTCTCTGATAAGGTCCTACACCCCTTCCTCTTGAACCCAAGCTAGATTGAATCGAAATGGAATCAATCCATATTTTACCTTTTTCTCTATCCTAAGAGATATTGGGTGATGATTTGAGGTTCCATTTGGAATGATGGAAGACGAGAAATCGAGACCTCTAAGGATCCAACCACTGTGGATCAAGAATCTATCCAGTCTCGCTACAATGTGAGCCTATCCCACTCTTATATTCGTCCAGGTGTATTTAGCAACCTTTAGGATAACATCTATAAGATCACAAGCTAAGAACATATCTTCCATGCAATCCTTGAATGGATCCCGAACCAAGGATCTTCCTCTTTTCTTCAAGGCACTGAGCACCATATTGAAATCACACCCTATTATGAAATTTTGATATCTTCCTCTTGACCTTAATTCATCTATTGAGTCCCAAAATTAAACCTTGTGTCCATATAGTACTAGATCGTACACATTTATCATCGAAATATGTTCACCATTCACCTTATCTTCTAGTATTATCATAATCCAAAAATGATTCTTCACGCTTTCCACTAGAGAGAAGTGGTGTTAGGGTCCAACCCTAACCCCTTTTTTTATGTAATAGGGTCGAATCATAGTTATAGTTAGTTAAAGAGTCAATAAAGCCTGTATTAATAATTGTAAGTGGTTGACCCGCATTTAAGAAAGGGATCACAGTTAGCTGTAAACGAGCCATGGTATTAGATACATGGTATTGAGAGAATCATGGTACTGACCCATGATATTGTATGTATGAATCCTATATAAAGGATAGAGAGTCCCCATTGAGGAGCGTCATGTCTTATTTTATCATCGAGCTCTGCTCTGCTAGAGGTTGCCCCCTCAAAGAGGAAAGTGAAAATTGCTTTCATCTCTGAATAATAAAATACTTGTTGTTTTTCTCATTTTTTTCTGTGTTCTAGGTTGTATTTCTGTGCATATTTGGTATTCTAGAATCTTCTGGGAGGTCAAAAGCATAACAAGTGGTATCAAAGAGCTTTCCAGGGCCAGTGGTATCTCCAATTTTGGAAGAATTTTTTTAGGCTAGAGACATGTTCTGGCGTATTTAAACCACGAGATCTGTCGTTGAGCGCATAAACTTACAAATTTGGAGAGGCATGCGTGTAGGAAATATAAGACGTGGTCATGCTTGTTGGACTCCCTTGTAACCCTTGTGGGTACCCCTTCGAGTAGTAGTGCATTAGATAGAACTGCACACGAACTGTCTTCCACATACCCTCTAGGTATATCGGAAGCCCCCTAGGCTCACCTGAAACCTCACCTTAGATAAACCATTGGTTGTCTTGTTGCTACAGTACATTGAGAATAGCACTCGGGGAGATTATTCGCGCATACGATAGGGTATTCGAGTAGTACGACGAAGGGTACGATTGATCCTCCTTAGTTAGTGCCCTAAAATATTGGTTCGCATACTATTGTTAGACCCTTATGTATATTTTGATTTGTAGCACCTGACACTCCTTAAGACCATAGTTCCCTTGACTCTCTGAAGATCACCCATTATCTTATTTGCCAGATCAGATCTAACAGTTGGGGTTTTGTCACTGCCGCAACAATCAGATCCACCAGATGAGGTTCTACTGCCATAGTACCATTCAAATCTAGTAGTTGGGGTTCTATTTCCGCCACAGTCCAACTCACATTCAGCAATTGGGGGTTTCGCAAGCAGATCTGACCATTTGTGCAGTGAGGCTTGTGGCTCCTATACAATGGGGCGATTCTTGTAGGACATTAGGCAGGATTAATTTTTCTTGAAATTGGCCACTGTAGTATTGATAAGCGGGGAGTAATACTCCATTTTGGGTAAAATAAATAAAAAATTCAGGATGCTTATAGGAGACTTAGCCCATAAGAATCAGGACAACGAGCTGATCGTCGTGGTACCATTCACTCGTCAACTTCAATTTTCGGGCGGTCCCAAATTTTTTCAAAGAGATGACAAGTGACCAAGATCTGTGTATGGTAGAAACCAGAGCTCAAGCCATGGCCAATGGGAAGATTGAGAGCCTTGAAAAATAGTTGGCTTCTTTCCTACATGCTTTGGCGGGCATTTCTACGCCTCAAACTCTCAAAACCAGAGGCTTTATTAAACATCACCCTGTAGTAGTATTGATTGATAGTGGTAGTACTCATAACTTTATCCATCAGTGAGTCGCCGAAGCTGTTCATTGTTTTGTCAGGGCAGTCTCTAATTTCTACTTCCAAATTGCTGATGGGGGAACAATGAAATGTGAAGGCCATTGTGAAAATATCAAATTTTAGATGGGAGACTACCACCTCAAGACCCACATGTTTGCGATTAACATGGGTGGTTGTGACATTTTCTTGGGGGCTGAATGGTTTCGCACACTAGGCCCAATCACCATGGATTTCTAGGATTTATATATGAGCTTTAAGTAGAATGACCACATGCATACCCTCGATGGACTCCAAGAAGGTGATCCATCTATCATCAACTCGCATTGCATGGAAAAGTTGTTGAAAAAGGGCCATCATGGAGTTATCACCCAGTTTAATCCATCCAGGTCATCGAGCCCACTACTCTTCATATTCATCCTGACATGCAACAGGTCTTGAATCAACACCAATAGGTCTTTGACAAACCTAAAGAGCTTCCACCCTCTAGAGGGGAACATGATCATAACATCACTTTGGTCCTAGGGGAACATCTGCTGAATGTGCGACCATATCGATATCCTTTCACCAAAAAGAATGAAATTGAAAAAATCATCAAGGAACACCTTGAAGCAGGTGTCTTTCATCCTAGCATCAACCCTTATTCATCACTAGTGGTCATGGTGCTCAAGAAAGATGGGGAATGGAGCATGTGTCCAGATTTTAGGGCCCTCAACGAGCTCATGGTCAAAGAAAAATTCCCTATCCTGGTTGTTGATGATTTGCTAGATGAACTACATGGTGCTTAATTCTTTACTAAGCTAGATCTTCACTTTGGCTATCACCAAATACGCATGAAAGAAGTAGACATTCCCAAGACTACTTTCCGAACTCATGAAGGCCATTATGAATTCTTGGTCATGCCATTTGGTATCTATAATGCCCCATCCACTTTTCAAAGCCTCATGAATCACCTGCTGAAACCATATCTCCAAAAATTTGTCCTCATTTTCTTTGATGACATTCTCATTTACATCCTCACCTGGGAAAAACATCTTTAGCATGTAGACCTGCTCTTGCAACTACTCCGGAATCATAAATTATTTGTCAAATTTTCCAAGTTCTCTTTTGGCATGGAAGAAGTCAAGTATTTGGGCCACATTTTGGGTCGTGAAGGTATCCGGGTGGATCCCAAAAAGATATAAGCAATGCAAGATTGTCCCCAATAAAAAACCTTGAATAGTTTGAGGGGATTCTTGGGTCTCACCGGCTACTATTGCAAATTTTTCCGCAATTATGGTTGCATTGCTAGACCCCTCACTAACCTTCTCAAGAAAAATTCGTTCCTCTGGACTGATGCAACATAACAAGCATTTATGGCTGTCAAACAGGCCATGTGTTCCACTCCCGTATTGGCACTACCAAACTTCAACAAATCTTTTGTGATTGAATGTGATGTGTCAGGTACTGGTATTGGTGTTGTCTTAATGTAGGAAGGTCGACCCTTGGCTTTCACCAGCCAACAACTGAGTGGGAAACATCTGGGGCAATCTACATATGAGAAGGTGATGATGGCCATCTTACATGCAGTAAATACCTGGCGGCCATACTTATTGGGGTGGCGTTTCCAAATCCGCACATACCATAAAAGCCTCAAATTTTTTTTGGAGCAACATTTATCCTCGCCCCAAAAAAATAAATGGCTGGCCAAAATGTTGGGATATGATTATGAGATAATTTACAAGAAAGGGTGTGACAATGTAGTAGCAGATGCTTTATCATGCCAATTTGAGGATGAAAGCACCCTGCTAGAAATCTCTCTTCCCATACCAGATTGGATTGAAGAAGCCCACAAGGAATGGTTTTCACATTCCTCTCTCTCCTAACTCATTAATAACTTGAGAGTAGATCCTAATTCCTCAATTGGCTACTCTTGGAAGGATGAGATTCTTCGCTTCAAGGATAGAGTAGTTATATTGTTGACATTTTCCCTCAAAACGTGCATTTTGGTAGAGCTGCACTCATCTCCCACTGCAAGCCATACAGGGTTTCTGAAGACTTATGCTCACACTTTTCGTTCTTTCTTTTGGACAGACATGAAAACTGACATTCTTACCTTTGTCACTGAATGTGATGTGTGTCAAGGCCACAAAAGAGAAATAATCAAGTCACTAGGAGCCTTACAACCATTGCCCATACTGACCTCAATCTGGATGGATGTTTCTATGGATTTCATTATTGGTCTTCCGAAGTCAGGCAACAAGTCAGTCATCATGGTGGTTGTGGACCGACTTTCTAAATTTTCTCATTTTTCACTCTACCCCACCCATTTACCCCCACTTTTGTGGCTCAAGCTTTCATGGACTAGATCTTCAAACTGCATGGCATGCCCATTTCCATTGTGTCTGATCGTGACCCGACTTTCACCAGTAACTTTTGGCTAGAATTTTTCAAGCTACAAGGCACCCAACTCCAACTAAGTACTTCATATCATCCCCAAACTGATGGTCAAACTGAAGCAGTCAACAAATATTTGGAGACATACCTAAGGTGCTTCACTTCAGAAAAGCAACATCATTGGGTATAGTGGCTACCTCTAGCTAAATGGTGTTATAACTCTAACTATCATGTAGCCACCAAGATGACTCCATATGAAGCAGTGTATGGTCAACTCCCACCTTCACCTACTTATATCCCTAGATGCTCTAAGGTGCAAGGAGTGGATCAACTCCTACACAACCGTGCAATCATTCTAGCCTGTCTCAAAGATAATCTCCATCAAGCTCATAATCACATGAAGCAATAGGTAGACCAACGTCATTCAGAGCGCACATTTCAAGAAGGGGATTAGGTATTCCTAAGGTTGCAACCATATAAGAAAACATCACTCAAAGACAAGGGCTATCAAAAATTAGCTTCAAAATTCTATAGACCTTATCAAATACTTCAGCGCATTGGAGTACTAGCCTACAAACTAGCCTTGCCACCAACTTCAAAATCCCATCCAGTCTTCCATGTATCATGCCTCAAGAAAGTAGCGGGGAACAATTGTAGAATTCAAACTAGTCTACCTGAATTGGATGAAGAAGGTTTCCCCTGGTTCCTACGTGAACAGGTCCTCGATACGCGAGAATGACATCTGCGCGGTCGCGCGATTAAGGAAGTCCTCGTCAAGTGGGAAGACACCTCTCCAGAAGATGTGACCTGGGAACTAGCCACTATTCTTTAGCAATTTCCATAGCTTCATCCTTGAGGACAAGGCTGTTTTTTTATGGGGGAGGGCATGTTAGGGCCCAACCCTAACCCCTTTATTTATGTAATAGGGGCGAGTCATAGTTATAGTTAGTTAAAGAGTCAATAAAGTCTGTATTAATAATTGTAAGTGGCTGACCCGCTTTTATAAAAGGGACCACAATTAGTTGCAAACAGACCAAGGTATTAGATAGGTGGTATTGAGAGAACCATGGTTCTGACCCATGGTATTGTATGTATGAATCCTATATAAAGGATAGAGAGTCCCCATTGAAGAGCATCGTGTCTTATTTTTTAATCGAGCTCTGTTATGTTGGAGGTTGCTCCCTCGAAGAGGCTAGTGAAAATTTCTTTCATCTTTGAATAATAAAATACTTTTTGTTTTTCTCATTTTGTTCTATGTTCTAGGTTATATTTCTGTGCATATTTGGTATTCTAGAATCTTCTCACAGGTCATGAGCATAAAACGTGGGAAGATGACCAAAAGATACACAATCCTCCAACAACACCCTGCGCTCGCTGAGCAACTCCCATACTGTCCCTCCAAAAAATTATAGCTAACTTACATACCTCTTGTTCTTGCCATTTTATCTCTTGAAGAAATATAATCCAAGGGGATTTAACATGGCTTCCCAAACCCCTAATATTCCAGGACAAAATTATCATCTTAAAGTGGGGGTTTGTAATGACCCACCACCCTTTCTAACTTTTTTTATCCTTTTTTTTCTAATATCTTCAACATTTTTGTAGCTTACTCTCCACACTGTTCTCTTCTCTCAACCCTTTTCTTTTACACAAGCACTCTTAGACTCTTTATGCAACACACCATCTTAACATAGGTCTCCACTCATCTCACTCAACAATGCGAGATGAGTGGAGACCTATGCCTTACTATTGCACAATTACAATCCAAGTTTTTGTTCCACTACATCACAATGAACAATGTTGTATTTGTTGTCATCCACACTACCTGAGTGCAGTTTCAACATAGCTCTCAATCCTGATATTTCATCTGATTGCATGGCCACTACAACTCAATTAAAATATGAGAATGTGCACCTAAGTGTTTCTCCATGCTGAGAATTAATTCTCATTCAAAATTGTGTGCTTCAACAAGGCTCTCAATACTTGTTAAGTTGATCACATTGCTTAACTTGTACTTCAGGCATGGATCTTTTGGTCCGTGGTTAGAGCTTCTGCACCTAGCCATATTTTCCATTCAACTCATCATAACATGCAAGAAATCTCAAGTATGTTTATTCTGGAGTCAACTGCCACCCCTGGAAATTATGGTCCTTGCTGCCTTGAACCAACAATTAACAACACCAAACTCACTGTGTGCATTTACTTGACCGCCCAAGATCCACTAACTCCAATTATGGCCATAACCAATTATGGAACAAATGAAAAATATAATGGAACCCTGCAAAAGTAGCTAATGACCCATTTAATGCCTTTAAACATGTTCCCGTAGCACTTTTTACATTTATCTCGAAAACACTTGTTCACAATAGCATGCGAAAACAACACAAAACCACCGCAACCTGGATCCTATTCACCTCTATTACTATAGTCCAAAGGGCTTGCTCTATGTGCATAATCCTTTTGCGCCCACAGGAACAAGTCTTGGGCTTTACTTTAGCCCTTGGATTATTTCCTTTGCTATGTCTTTGTTTTTGTTCAGGGTAGGTCTTATGGGCTTATCTTCCTGCACACCCTTGGTCACATTGTTGCATAAAACCATGTATTAGCACTTATGTGTGGTCCCTAACACCTTTATCATGACAATATAACTTGCACACCCTTATTTCCTATAGGATGAGTCATCCCATGGGTTTTCATGCCTTCATCCTTCATTCTAGGATTACGTGTGTTATCACTCCTCCAGATCTCCAAGGCCGAGGAAGAGTCCAGCTGAGGTAACCACAGACCAATATTTTGACTTGGTAGCTAGCCCTACTTGGATGGAGAGGGCTCTCTCTAAAGAATCACAACCAAGAGGTTTGGATGGATTAGGGTTTAGGCTAGTTATGATGTGCAAAGGTTGTTTTGATTTGATTTGGTGGAGTTATTTCTAGATGAGCGTATTAGGTCAAAGAGGCTAGGTCAAGGAAAATGAGATATGATTGCAGACATCCAATGGGGAAAGGTAGGTAGGAGACTTAGCACTTAAAAATTTATTTAGTGAGATGGTTTAAGACTGATGAGGGGTTAGGAAGAGCATATGATATGTATTCTTCCTAAACTGAAGAAAAATGGACAAACTATGATAAATTTCTCAAAACAGAGCATGAGCAAACATGTATTCTGCCTATCAACTTGAAAATTACCATATAACAAACATGAAATGATTTATGAGCTTACAAAAAATTCATACAAATGATCACAAAGAATAAACAATGCTAAACATCCATACCACATGTATCCCAAAGAAATAGCTGTAACTCATTTATTAATACTGGCCAAAATTTGATACAATAGAGTCTCTGATCTCTAGTACAACATCCAATTGAGTCCAACCTCTAAAAAGAGTGAATAAAGGGAAGATATAGACATCAAAACAAACTCCTCCCAACCTCAGTGGTCGAATCCATGAGAGGAGGAGCAATTCCACCAAAATTTGAACTAGTAGCTAGAGTGTAGGGTGGTGAAAGTGGCTCATCCCTAATTACATTGAAACTGATTCATTTGACTTGATGAAGTCTATTAACCTAATGTATTTACCCCTAGGTAATAATAAAAGACCATAATTACATTTAAAATATCAATCACATCAGTAAAAAGTTGATTCCCAAGGATGAAAATCAAATATGGAGAAAAACAGTGAAAAATCAAGCAACTGGTCAAGTGCGCCCTCATAGTGTCAAGTGCGCCCTCCATCTTGCAGAATGATTTTGACTGCCTTCCAGGTGTCAAAATTCAGCCCAGGATAGCTCATTGGAAATCTTGGCCTGTAGAGTTTCCAAATATTCCTTCAATTTCCACAATGGACCTGATTTGACCCTCCAAAACTTCATTCTCCCAAGACTAGTCAAACACGCAACGCCTAGGCCAAAAATGAGGGAGAAACATGATTTTTTGCTAGTTTTTTTTCCCTTTTCACTTGCCAGTTTTCCAAACTAAAGCTAGAAACATGGTTTTATTAGATGTATTTGTCCTTCTACATCCAATGGTGGTCTCCATTTCTTCAAAACATGCCCAAAAAAAGTGGCGCTATGCATTTGACCATCCTGCTGATGTTTAAATTGCCTAAAAAACACAGAAAAGATATATTTTCTAAAATGTGCCAAGAGGCTTCAAAATTGGTCAAGGAGATGATGTTTGGTGTATCTAGGCATCAAGTGAAGCCTCTGCAAGTATGTCAAGCTTCTCCTTGACTTTTTGGTGAGTTAGGGCTTCAATTGTTTCCTTTGCAGCCTTAAGTTTTTCCCTTGCATTCCTTTCTTTGTTGGCATAGTGTTTTGCCATCTTCTTCTGAATTTCATTTTGTTGATTAGTTTTCTCTAGGAGATTCTCTAAATGCTGATTGATCTTATCAAGATAATGCTCCCGGTTCTCATTGATCAAGATGGAAAATTGCTCATTCCATGTAAGCTCATTAGCAAGCTTAGTCTCCTTTTGTTTCTCTAGTTCTAGAGCTCTTTTCAGCCCTTTAGTTCTAGGTATTTTTCTAGGTTCTTGCTCTTCTTCAGGTTCACCATACCTGTCATAGGCCTCATTAAGAAATGCCTTGGCTTTCATTTCTTCCCTCTTTGCCTTGATGAGTGTAATCTCCATGACATCATTTTTGGCTTGAAGTTGCTTATTCTCCTACTCATAATATGTGATGATGTATTTTGACCTCTCCAGGATGATCTGGAGCTCCCTGATGAGTGCATATTTTTCTTTGATGAAAATTCTTGTGCTCTCACTATCATCATGCTCACCTAAGTCAACCAAGCAAAATCCCGCTCTTTCTCACGGAGGTCCTCCTCCTCATGTTGAATCTATGTCTCTATCATCTTTTCATTGCCCTTCTGTACCTGCTTTGTTGATGAACAAGGCAAGGCCCATCCCATAATTTGTGGGGCATACACATGCCTATTGCCTCTCTAATAAGTGTGTGTCAAAGTGCCCAAATCAACCCCTTTATGCTTGATGACCTCAACCTGTTCAATCTGCTCCTGCTCTCTGATTTCATCTTTGTTAGGTGAATGAATATGCTCATAAAATGGTGTTGATGGAGGTGATGGTGAGGGTGACTGATCAGATGAGGATGAATGATCTATGGGCTGAGATGGAGGAATGGAGGTGTAAGGATGAGGTGATGAAGGGACACTTTGAACATTCTGAGTAGATGAATTACTGAATATGGGATTGGCTATGAAGGTACTCCATGCAATGTTGAGCTCTTTGAGATGATAAAGGACTATGATTTTAATGAGGGAATTATGAAAGAGACTCTTCATTTGATGTTCATACTGTTGGGTTGTGTTATATTCTTTCCACATAGTTAACAGGGGGTTTGAGGGGTACCCGTAACCCCACTTTATGGGGTCTGGGGCAGCGCCCCAGAAAATTTTGGTTTTGGACGCTATGTTAGGTTGGGCGGACCCACCTACGGTTTTGTGCATGATTTTCGCACATGTTTTTTGGACGCGATGGTTTTCAGTCCATGGTATTGGATTGATGGTTTTTCAGTCCATGGTATTGGATGCTTCAGCATGTATAAATATGTATTGTAACATTGAAATGAACATAATGAAAAATCAAGCTGGTAGTCTCGGTTTTGAGATCCAGTGGGAAATCTCT
>APFE031668754.1:0-22714 GCA_000404065.3 Pinus taeda
ATATTATAAACCTAAGAGAATAATAAACCCAAGGGATTAATATGAGAAACCCAAAGGAATAATAAAACGAAGGGATTAGTACTAAAACCCCAAGGGATTATGAACACAAGGGAATAATATTAAACCCAAGGGACTAATATTATAAACCCAACGTATATAAACCCTAAGACAAATATTATAAACATTGAAATAAACATGATGGACCATCATTGATTTTCATATTGAGACAATCCTTATCACAATTCCATGTTGGACCATGGTCGACATCATAATAAACCATGTTTGGCTCAGGAATAATAAAACCAAGCGATAGATATTATAAACCCAAGGGATTAATACTAAACCCCAAGGGATTATGAACCAAGGGAATACTATTAAACAAAAGGGACTAATAATACAAAACCAAGGGATTGATATAATAAACCCAAGGGATTATTATTTATTTTCATGGCGAGACAATCCTTGTCACAATGTGACATTCAAGCATGGTTGACCATGGTTGGCTATGATGACAATGGTTTACCATGATCGATATTATAAACCTAAGGGAATAATAAACCCAAGGGATTAATATGAGAAACCCAAAGGAATAATAAAACAAAGGGATTTGATAATAATAACAATAGTGGGCTAGAACAACGGAACAACAAACAACAAAAGAATAGCTAGGGTTTCAGATTTCTGAGCTCCATGGAGGCGCGCAAAGGGGGAGCTCCACTCCCTCCTATAGGCAGGCAGTGGCCAGTAGAGGTAAGAAATCTATAGAATCTGTCAGAGGGCCTTCAGGAGAAAGGAAAAAGAATCTGGAAAAGGATCAAGATTTTACCAAACCAAGGGAGGACAACAACATGAAAGGTAATGAGGAAGAAGACAAGAAACAGGGAGCAAAAAACAAGGCACAAAAGGGGCCATGTAAACCCAAGGCTGAGGTCACTCCCAGAGTAGTTTTAAATGATCCTGCTTTGCCGGCGCACATGGACCACATGTGGACCTATGCTATCATTTGTAAATTCACAGGATTATGGCCCACTGAAAAGGCATTACAAGCATGGATTAAATACCATTGGAAACATAAAGGAAGCATAGATCTACACCTTGGGTCAAAGGGTTTCTTCATTGTGGTATTTACAAATATTGAGGACAAAGACAGGGTGTTTGAAGGAGGACCCTACTTCTACATAGCAGCAGGCCTCTACATGTGGCTGTGGATGATGAATTTTGTCTCGGAGCACGAAACTTTTACTTCAGTCTTGGTCTAGGTAAGATTCTACTCCCTACCTCTTGATTACTGGCAAACGGAATTGTTATCGGCCATACGAATAAACTAGGGCATTTTGTTAAAGCCTCTGAGGCCACCAGAAGGGGAAAATACACCTCCTTTGCACGAATATGTGTGGAGATGGACCTATCAGGAGCCCTACCAGATGAGGTCATATTGGAAGTTTTTGATGAAGAATGGGTGCAAACAGTAGATTATGAACATATTCCTTTCAGATGTCATGGGTGCCATGAGCATGGGCACCTATTTAGAGACTGCCCTCTCAGCAAAATAGAGAACAGAAGTAAAGCAACCACAATGAAAGACACTGAAAGCTTTCAAAAAGTGGGACATAGAGGAAAAAGGGGTAAAAGGGGGCCAAAGCAACAACAAACAGAAGGGAAACAAGCCAGTCTGAACAGGTTCCAAGTTCTCGAAGAAGAGGAAGGAATATCAAAAGCAGATCAGGTAATGGAAGGAGGCTTAGGGGAGAAGGAGAAAGAAGAAGATAGGGAACAAGCACAGGATGTTACTAAACAGAAAGAAACAATACTGAGCGATGGAAAACTTGAGATGAATCAAGAAATGACTCAAAGTGAGATGGAAACAGAGGATCATGAACTGCAAGAGATTTTGGATAGAGAAAATCTAGATTTGGAAGGATTCTTGAAACAGGGAACTATGGGAGGGGTAGACTCATTACCTCAAGAAGAGTTCAACATAGTACAACAGTTGTTCCTATGGAAAACTCAAGCCAAAGGGCTGGAAAGGAAAAGAAACAATGAAAGGCAGGGCAACAAAGGAGTGAAAACTATGAAAACCACACCAGGATTAGCTCCCAGAAACCCAGGAAAGAAAAGAGGCAGGAAAAAGCAGAACGAGCTATTGATGGAATATGGAAAGCGAATGATAGATTCAGGTAAGATGAAAGAGCTATCTAGTTACTCCTTTACAAATCTTTAATAATAAAGTTCACATCTTGGAATATCAGAGGTTTAGGTAGTAAAAGAAAACAAAGAATACTTAGCAATAGAATGAAACAAGAAGCTCCAGATATGATCTTTATCTAGGAAACTAAATGTTCCATTCAAAAAATCAAAGAAATTCATGGCAAATGGCTCAATAGATTTGAGTTTCTAGACGTTAAAGCAGATAATACAGCAGGAGGCATGCTCACTCTTTGGAACCCCCAAAAGATTGGCATAATAGATGCTGAGGCATCTAGGAATTATTGATCAGTGGTTATTCAGCCTGTGGGAGACAATGAGACTTATTTGGTCACGAATGTTTATGTCCCACAAAGACTGGATGATAAACTCGAACTTCTAGGGTCTCTTGTGGAACTAAGAGATAGACATGTAGGAGTTCCATGGATAATGGGAGGGGACTTCAACATGATCAAATCACTTTCAGAAAAAAAGGGGGAACACGAACTTTAAGCAAAGATTCTAGCATTTCAAACTTTCATAGATAACATGAAGCTAGTTGACACTGAAATGAATAATGGCCTCTTTACATGGAACAACAAGAGAGGAGGGGAGTCTCAAGTAGCCTCAAAGTTAGACAAATTCATAATTTCAGAGGACCTTATGCTCACAGACAAGGAAATGATAGTGAGAATTCTCCCCTTTGGTGGCTCAGACCACTGGCCTGTACAAATGGAGGTACAGGGCATTGGCACCCCCAAGAACAAACCTTTCAGATTTGAGAATATCTAGCTTACCCACCCCATTTTTATCAGCAATATAGCAAGATGGTGGAAATAATATCTGCATATTCAGGGAACAAGAATGTTTCTGCTCCACAAAACACTAAAATACATAAAGCTCAAACTCAAAGACTGGAACAAGAATGAATTTGGCAATATTTTTGCAGTGAAAAAAGAGGTTGAAGATAAAATGCAAACACTCAATCAAACTCTTATTACAGATGGCTTTGATAGAGTCAAAGATGAACAAGTCACCAAACTTCATAAAGACTGGGAGAACTTATGTAAACAAGAGGAAATATATTGGAGACAAAAATCTAGAGTTCAATGGCTAAAAGAAGGGGAATGAAATACCAGCTTTTTCCACAGATCCACCATGGAGAATAGATCCCATAATAGGATCTCTTCAATCAAAGACGAGGGAGGTCATGTTTGCAATTCCCATGAAGAGATAGAAACTGTGTTAGTCCAGCACTTTCAAGGTATAGCGAAGGAGACCACTGCAGACATAGATCACTTCATCAGGGACTTAACAAGGCATATACCTAGGCTAGTTTCAAGAGAGGATAATTTCAATCTCAACAGGCCAGTGATAGAAGAGGAGGTTAGTGAGGTAGTTAAGGAAATGTAGAATGGAAAAGTGCCAAGCCCTGATGGTTTCAATGTGGATTTCTTTAAAGCCTGTTGGAGCATTGTTAAACAGGATATTATGAATGTAGTGGAGGATTCTAGGTTGAATAGAACCATTCTAAAGGTGCTCAATACTTCCTTCATCTCCCTGATCCCAAAACAGGATAATGTTCAGGCTCCAGACAGGTTTAGAGCCATAGCTTTGTGCAATGTGGTGTATAAAATAATATCCAAAGTTGTTGTCAATAGACTCAAACCCCTTCTTCCTACTCTAGTTTCTGTGGAGCAATCAGGTTATGTGGAGGGTAGAAAAATACTCAATAACATCATTCAAGTGTATGAAGTGGTGCATTCATTGTTAAGCAATAAGAAGGAAGGAATGATTAAGCAATAGGAATATGGGAAAGCTTATGATAAGTTGACTTGGACCTATATTAGGAAGGTCCTTCTAACCTTTGGCTTTGATCATAATTAGGTAAGATGGGTTATGGCACTGGTCACTTCTTCTAGATTTTCAATTCTGGTCAATGGTTCTCCTTCCAAGACCTTTACTCCTTCAAGAGGTCTCAGACAGGGAGATCCGCTCTCTCCTTTTCTCTTTATCCTCATGATGGAAGGACTTGGACGGTCTATCAAGCATGCGAAACAAGGGGGTAACATCAAGGGTATCCAACTTTCTGAAACTGGACAGCCTTTGTCCCATCAACAATTTTTTGATGACACTACGTTGCAGGGAGTCCCCACGGTAAAAGAAGCTCTTGCTTATAAAAAAATCCTGTGTGAATTTGCCATGGCCATAGGTATGGAGGTAAATCTTTCCAAATCTAAGATTTTTTTCTTTAATACTAATATCACTATTCAGAGAAATATCTCTAGAATTCTGGGCTTTCAAAGGGAGGTCCTTCCTTCCAAGTACCTGGGAGTTCCTCTAACTGATAAACCTTTGCACAAAAGCATCTGGGAGCCGATAATTAATAATATGCAGGATAAAATCAGAAAATGGAATATCAGATTTTTAAACTTGGTAGGTCAGCTGGTGCTTACAAAAGTTGTTTTGCAATCAATCCCCATTTTCATGCTTTCGGCACTTCTAGCTCCAAAGGGAGTTTTACAACAATTTAGAACCATTCAAAGAGACTTTCTTTGGGGTAAGGGGGAGGAGAAAAAGAAATGGCCCTTGGTAGCCTGGGATAAGATTTTCAAACTGAAAACCCATGGGGGTCTTGGATTGGATGATCCAGATGTACTAAGCAAGGTTTTAGGGGCAAAATTATGGTGCCATTGGGTAAAATATTCAAAGGCTCAGTGGGCTAGTATATGGAAATAAAATATGCTAGCACTTGGCAAGATAATGATCACATAAGAATGACAGGAATCATAAAAGGATCCCACATTTGGAATAAGGCCTGGGAGAATAGAGGCTTAGTGCAGAAAAATAGTTTCTGTGAAATCAGAGAAGAAGACCTTGCTCTGTTTTGGGAGGATAAATGGAAACAAGAACCTACACTATTAAGAGAGGACTTTCTGTACGTCAAGAAAGAAATGGATACCAAAGGGTTTTTCAGGGTTAAATATTTTTGGGAACAAACCAGTATTGAAGAAAAATGGAGAACCTGGAAGAATATAGAATTTGGGGATGACAACCCCTTGAAAGAAAAAGTAGATGCTCTACTAAAAATTTTGGACCAAAGGAAGATTCTTATTTCAAAGGGGCATGACCAAGTTATATTGGGCAACAATAAAGAAGGCACCTTCAATATTAAGGAAGCCAAGAAGATATTCCTTGAGCTAGATTCCTATGTACCGGACAGGGTTTGGCAGAACCTTTGGAGACATCAAGGTTGGATGAAAATTAAACTTTTCATGTGGTTGGTACATCATAAGAAAATTCTGACTTGGGAAAATATTTAGAAGAAGGGTGTTCTGGGACCTTCTAGATGCCAGCTCTGTGAAGGCCAATAGGAGACAATGGAGCACCTTCTCAATGACTGCATCTTTACCTCTAGGTTGTGGGAGACTTTTGCCACAATTTTCCAACAAACGGATAGGGACAAAGAAAGCATCATAAAAACCCTAACTAACTAGAGACGAAACTTCTCTAAGTATGAGTTTATTCTCTTGGCTTGGGTTTTAATTCCAAGCTTCATAATTTGGAATATTTGGAAAGAAAGGAACAATAGAATCTTAAAAAATGTTCACAACACCACCCAACACATTTTTGAGCAGATCTTAAGACAGCTCAAGGAGATAGTTGGCACTATTGTGCAAAACTCCCCAAAAAATCCACCTTTAGAAAATGAGATGCAGATACTTCATCAGCTGGGTATGTAGGGGCTTATACCACAAGGAATGGATAGGAAGGTTATGAATCCAGCAAATAAGCCAAATTACTAGCATCCTCCCCCTCAGGGTTTTCTGAAATTCAAGATTGATGGGGACTCAAAAGGCAACCCAAGTCTTGCTGGTTTTGGAGGAGTATTAAGGGATGGAAATGGTTGTATTCTTTTTATTTTCCATTGCCATCTGGGAAGAGCTACAAACAATATGGCTGAATTAATGGCTCTTGAACAGTGTTTAGATTTCCTGAAGCAGGATAATCTCCAGAATATTATTATTGAAGTCGATTTTGAGTTGATTATTAGCTCAGTTAAAAGAATCTACTGTGGCACATAGCCGGAAAAAGTCTCAAGTCATTGGAGGTTGATCTAGGTCTTTCAAAGGATCCAATTTGACCTCCTAGACTTATGCACAGTGAGTTTCACTCATGTGCGAAAGATGGCCAATAAATTGGCGGACATTCTGGCCAATCAAGGAGTGGTTTGCACCAAAAAAAGGGTCAAGTTTATTTGGCGAGAGATGCCTCAGAACAGATTAAGGGAGCATTGTTTTAGTCATGCGGATGAGGACAATAAGGTATTTCGAAGCAGATCCATAGAGACGGGATCTGGTTGACTGGTCTCTTTTAGTATGCAAGTCTATGATTGGCAAAAACGAACCAGAAGTTTTAGGGGGATGGCTCGAATAAGGGATCTTCATTTTCCTTTGGCCCAGGCGCCAGAATCCAGACTTTTGCGGTAGCCGCAAAACCTTGATTTTTGCCTGCGATGGCTTTACTGCCCTTGAAGTAGTTTCCGGTGTATCGCACCCCCTTCATGCCGGAAGCGGTTTTTCTCATTTGGAAGTGATTCCACTCACCACACAACACGTGGCTCAGAGTGGGGAGGAAATGCCACCCTCATCGCATGGTAATTATCGGTGAGTTAAGGCCTAGTGATATGATTCGTAACCATTGGATCAATCACAGTCAATCTACTACCAGGATTAATCGTGCTTGTTGGTGGGTCCAAAACAAAGGTTAAGTTTTGAGTTGTTCGCACGACCCATCTGGAATCACGCGCATATGGCGGATTTCGGGAGGTGAAAATGAACAAAGGTTATGTTAAAAATGGACCCAATAGGATTATCTAATATGGTCTACTAAGTTCATCAGGTCCGATATGCTTGTTAAACGATGCACTTGTTGGCCACCCGAAAAGTTTCTCATCCGCTGGATCTTTAGCTTAGGATCTAACGGCTAATTTTGGGTTAAGTGTTTTGTACACTATTTCTTTTTTATGTTCAATTGAATAGAAGGATCCGCTCTTGCCATAGCAAAAAATAAAATAAAATTTAATTACGTCTCTCCCAATCTAAATTTCTTATTAGCATAATTCACTACCTTCATACCATTTTTAATAGCGTTATAACATGTGGATTAATTTCCTTTTTGTTGCACAATCTCTGCCCTTTTAGAACAATATGGTGCAATGACCCAACCCCTACAAATCATTACGACAAACTAAGAATAACAGAGAAGATGAAAGGTTGTACAAACCAGCATATTTTTCAAACAACTAATCCAAGATCAGTAGCTTAACTTTTTCATGAAGATATCATATTGAGAATGTTTGGAAAATGGTGGGAAATCTGGGCAGCGATTATCTCTCTTTTGTGAGGGTGATGTAGAAAGAGTTAAGATTTCATTATTTTAAATTTTTTTTGT
Organism: Pinus taeda; assembly: GCA_000404065.3. Taxonomy (NCBI): domain Eukaryota; kingdom Viridiplantae; phylum Streptophyta; class Pinopsida; order Pinales; family Pinaceae; genus Pinus; species Pinus taeda. Next base: position 7,639 of record APFE031668754.1, read on the forward strand.
TAAATTAGAAAAACCAATATTAATGGAGATATCGGTATTTTTTACTAAATTATGTGAAGTGACTAAATGTAGCTTTAACCATTCACCTTAAGATTTTTTTTACAATATAATTTCCTAAGTCTATTTAATATCTTCATTATCATAAAAACCAACCTATATCCATCTTAACTCCACATCTACCACTCTTAGAGGGATGAAATCTATTTATCCCTCCTAGCACTTGGTAGACCCGAAATTAAGATGGATCTACCCGAAATTAAGATGGATCTAAGCTGATAGAATTTCCCCTTTAAATAGTCTATGCTCACATGAATACCATGGTATTACCATGGGTCAATACCATGGCTTATCATAAACCTGGAGCTTAAAAACCACTATTAAATTAATAAAATTAATAATAGATTTTTATTTTTTTTTATTTTAACCAAGTTAAAATGTTTAAGTGACATTAAATTACAAGATCCAAGATCCATTTTTACTCTTGATCTACCAAGCCCATCAAATATATTTTTTTCACTCTATGTTAGTTTGCATATCACAATATTTGATCCAAAGTAAAGATGGATCTATCCTAGTTTAATTTCCCCCTTTAAATATGGGGCATTCCATGTGAATACCATGGGTCAATACCATGTGCCATTTTTATTTTATTAATACTAATATTAGGGTTAATAATGTTTTTTTGCATGGTATTAATAACAATCTAGTCCATGGTATTTGTCCCATAGTATTTTGCCCATAGGTTTCACCTAAATATAACGCATTTTTTTAGTGTTCGTAAATATAAGGTGACTTATGGAGTAAATATAAAAAATGTTTTATTTGTTTACCATACCACTCATTTATTTATATTTTTATTAATTTACCATACTCTTTTACAAATATGGTATTTGGCCCATAGGATTCACTTAAATAAAACCTCTTTCTTGAGCCTTCATAAATAGAACGAGGGTTATGGACTAAATATAAAAAGAGGTTTTATTTATTTACTATGCGTCTAGTTTATTTATATTTTTATTTATTTACCATACCTTTTAAGTAAGTATAAAAAGAAATTTTATTTATTTACCATACCTCCACTTTACTTATATTTTTATTTGTTTACACCCTTGCATGTATATAAGGTGACTTATGGAGTAAATATAAAAAATGTTTATTTATTTACCATACCTCTCATTTATTTATATTTTTATTATTTACCATACCTCTCATTTATTTATATTTTTATTAATTTACCATACCTCTTTTATAAATATGGTATTTGGCCCATAGGATTCACTTCAATAAAACATATTCTTGAAAATTAGGGTGAATGGAAGGTTGTAACTCCTAGTTTCAAGGGCTAAATTTACCTTTTTGACCCTCTCCCTTAAAATAAGGTGGGCTATTTGAGGCGATTTGTAAAAATGTACTATGATACAAAATATTCGCCCATTAAAAATTTAAAACCCCTTAATTTCGCCAAAGGGCGAACATTCGCCCCTAAAATTTTCCATGATTTGAAGGGTGTTTCTAAAAAGGGTTTTTTTGAAAATCATTGTAAGTGGGTCATTGTCCCTTGTATGGGAGCCCACATAGAATTGCAAAAGTTGATTTATTGTAAGAAGGTCATTTTCCCTTGTATGGGAGTTTATTTGATCTATTATCATTTTGAGGGTGGTTGGGTGGTGCTAGGATGGTGGTTGATGTCACTGTCATGTTAGAGATTGAAAACACTTCAGGATGGTAGGGTATTGTTAAGGCAAGTTGGATCTTTCTAGGGTGTTATAGAATCCCTTTAGCAACTGTTGATAAAACTAGGGCATTAGATCATCCTTCCAACTAGATTGGAAAATTGAACACTTTTATGTAGTACTAGGGAGTTTAGGCTTCCCTTTTAGTTCGATCTGAAGCATTTTATGTGCTCGCAAAATATTATAAAAGTGTTCAGTGGTTTTTGTCCTAGAGGGGTTTCCATCTAGACATTTTGGTGCCTACTATCTATTAATTACTTTTGTTTTAGTGAAGATTAATTTATTCTCTGAAAATATTAATAAGTTACTAATTGCTAAGAAATACTAATTCACCCCACTCTCAGTATTTCCAACATTGGGCACTAGGACATAGATGTGTAGGGAAGGAAAAGTTAGGAAAAGAACACTATCTTGAATTATAATCAGATAGTGATAGTGATGAGAAGGATGAATAATCAGGGTAGGGAAAAATATAGGAACAAGGACATATTGTAGTAGATGAGGATTCATCAAAGGCTAGAGCTAAACACAATGTTATTGCATCCATGTCATCACTTCCTAGGTACCATGTTCAGTGTTATGGGGGTCATGTTGGGACAAAAAGTGACAGTGTTGATTCATGGTGGGGAATCCCACAACTTTATAAATGCAATGATGGTGGATAGGAGGGATATTACAATTAAGGATGGATTCACAGTGGTAAGACCGGATGATCATTAGATGGAGTGCACTATATGGATCCCCAAACTAAAACTAATCATGGGGAACTACACATTAATGGATGACTTCTTTGTGGTGGACATACCATATACCAATGTGGTACTCAGTGTTTAGTGGCTTTACCCCATATAGAGATACACTACTAATCAAAGGAGGATGGAGATGGAGTTCACAAATTATAACGACAAATAGGTATTTTGTAGGCCATGCATCAATATCCACCTAAGGTAGTATCATGTCAGAGTATCGAGGAAATATTTGCGGAATGGGGACATAGAATGGGTAGTAGAGTGCTATATTTATGAAAAATGCATCCAAAATCACCTTAATAGTATACATATGACATTCAGGTATTACCCAACAAACATAAAAAAAATGCTGACATTCCTCTAGGTTGAACTCCCAATAGAGGATTTGAGCTTGTGATAGAGTTGAAAGAGGGGGTGTAGGATGTCATAAATAACACATATCATGATCCCAAGGTTTATAAGGATGAAATTTATTGAGCTTGGGTCACATTCATCAATGTTCTATCCACTTTGCTTCTTTAGTGATGATGGCCAAGAAAAAGGATGACACCTTGAGGATGTGCATTAGTTACCGAGCACTAAATAAAAGAACAATAAAAACCCAGTACCCCATTCCAATGATTAATGAGATAATGGATGAAATGAGGGGATGAAAATATTTTTCAAAGATAGATCTTTGCTTGGGCTACCATCAGATCTAAGTTCAAGAGCAAGATATCTTTAAAACTTCTTTCAAGTGCCACTATGGGCACTATGAGTTTATGGTTATGCCATTTTGTCTAACCAATGCACCTGCAACATTTCAGTTTTGCATGAACAATGTGTTCAAAAAATAGGTGTGGAAGTATTTTTGGGTTTTCTTTGGAAACATTCTCATCTACAACAAAACTTGGGAGGATCACCTTTGGAATTTGGACGAATTTTTGGAGCAGGAGTTCTATGAAAAGGAGTCCAAGTGAAAGATTGGTATGCATGAGATGCTCTATTTGGGGCATGTGATTGAGGAAAATAGGGTTAGGGTCCACCAGGATAAGATCATGGCAATCACTGAGTGTCCTACCCTAAATAATGTGATTGAACTAAAGAGCTTCTTGAGCCTTTATACATATTACAAGAATTTTGTTAAGGGGTTCTCACAGTTGATAACAGCTCTTACAAACCTCACAAAGAAAGGATTTTTTAGTTGGCCTGACAAGGCACATGCAACCTTTGAGAGAATGAAGCAGGTAATGCGTTCATGCCTTATGCTAGCACTACCAAACTTCACTAAACCATTCCTCATTGAGTGTGATTCTCCGGGGACACGGATAGGACTAGTGTTAATGCAAAATAACCACCCCATTGTGTTTGAGAGCCACAAACTCAAGGATTATGAGTGGCATTACTCTATATATGATAAAGAGATGTTATCCATTATGCATGCACTAACCAAGTTTAAATAGTACCTAGTGGGGAACAAGATTAAAGTGAAGAGTAGTCATAATATCTTACTATTCCTCATGGAGCAGAAAGAGTTGAGCGAGAGGCAACATAAGTGGATTAGAAAACTACGTGCATATGATTTTGAGATTGAGTATGTGAAGGGAAAGAACAATGTGGTAGTAGATGTCATTTATCGAATGCCATCCACCCTCTCTCTCAAGGAGATTACGAGTGACTGGAAATCCCTCATGCTGGTGGAGTACTCTAAAAACAATTTTTCTTGCGAGATTGTTAATGGGCTAATCTAGGATGATAGGTACCTTGTTGTTGATGACATTATTTACTAAAAAGGTCATATCTACATGGTAATGGAGTCTCAACTCAAGGAAAAGATCATGTAGGAAGCACACAACTCACCCCTAGTAGGGCACCCGGTGTACTTGAATACCTATAGGAATATTAGGGAGATGTTCATGTGGAAGGGTCTCAAGTTGAATGTGTTGAGGTTTGTGAGAGAATGCAACATTTGCCAACAAAAAAATAATCATACTCATCTAGTAGAGTTTCTTCTGTTGGTTCCCATCTCGAAACAAAAATGGGAGAGAATTTCCATGGATTTCATCACAATATTACCCCAGGTAGAGGGGAAGGACTATATTTATGTGTTGATGGAGAGACACACGGAGTTTGCACACTTCTTTCCCATACCTTCCAAATATTCAACATTACAAGTGGTAGAGTTGTTCTTCGAGGAGGTATTTGAATTGCATGGGTTGTCGAAGACCATTATGAGTCATAAGGACAATAGGTTCATGGGAGGATTTTGGCAAGAATTGTTAAAGCTAGTTGGGATGAAGCTATCACCTAGTACTAGTTACCACCCACATATTGATGGGAAAACCAAAATAGTCAACAAATAGATAGAGGACTATCTCATAAACTATGTATGTGACCAACAAGAAGAGTGAGTAAAGTGGTTACACGTGACAGAGCATTGCTATAACACCACTTATCATGTATCAATCAGAATGACACCCTTCAAGGCCCTATATGGATATTAATATCTAACATTCATGGATAAGGTATATTAGGAAACCAAGCCACTCTAGCTAAGGATTGGGTTTAGGAGAGCTAAGGCATAATATGGGTCCTCAAGGACAATTTTCACATGGCTTAGAACCAACAAAATTTTTATGCAGACATGTATTAGGTAGAGTGCATATTTAAGGTTGGGGACCTTTTGTATCTCAGTCTGCAACCCTATAGGAAGTCTTCGCTCAAAATGAAACGGTTAGAGAAGCTAAAACCTATATTCTATGGACCCTACAAGATTATGAGGTATGTAGGGGAGGTGGCCTCTGAGATAGAGCTCCAAGAGGGACGTAAGATTCACAATTTTTTCCATGCTTCTAGCCTTAGAAAGGATGTGGGATAACATGTAGTCACTTCTACTAAGCTTCCACTATCGTAAGAGGAAGGGGAATTTGTTATAGGCCATTTTTTCACATCTGTTCAATAGGCCTACAAACTGGATCAATGAACAACCATGAACACCTTCTCATCATCCCTACACAAAGCCTTAAGCATGAATCTCACAAATCCCTAAGTTTATGACCTTGACTTCTTCATTCTAGTGATTTTAAGGCCCAGTGCACCCTGGACCTTTAGGGACCTCCATTCAACAAAAAGCTACTCAATTATGCATTTGATCCATTCAGAGTAGGTTAGCCCTTGCTGGGGGTGCACTGATTCGATAATTTTAGGAAAAATAAAAATAATCCCAAAGCTTCCTCTTCTAGAAGCTTTGAGAATTTTTTACAACCATTTACCTTGGATAATAACTTTGAATCCTATCGCATCCTACCTTGGAGTTTTCACCTCTTATCCCTTGGGCTCATCCTCCCAACAAGAGTGGAACTCAAGCCTATGTTGGTAAATGGATAAGAATTCATAAACTACCATCCTCTCCTATATATTTACTACCATCCACAAGCTAGAGGTTGGATTTTGGAGACCAATCATACCCTTATGTTGCTGCTTTGATCATAAGGGATTTATCATTCCCATGCATTAGGGTGGCTTTGAGGTGTACATTATGGCAAGGAAGGACAAGTCAACTTTGGAGGATATCTACAAGATCAACTTCCACTTTGGTTGTAAACTCTCTCCCTTTAATATTAATACAAAGAGTATATTGTTTTCCTATATGTGTTATGTTATGTTTACATTCATATATTTCAATGCTATGTTGATCCATTGAATAGAGTGATTGGATAATGCTACATAGATGTCATAGATATTTGGCTTGTGTTGTTTGTTTGTGCATGTTCTAATTATAGTGATCAAAGCTATGGTTAGAGCTTACAAGCAAAGAGGAGAGAATATATTGTGGCAGATCACAAGTACACATCTTTCCATTCTTGAATTTCTCTAAGAAGAACTTTGTAGTCTTTGATTTTTATTGTTCTAGATCTGGTCACTAGGTCTAGGGAAGATACTTATGTCCGTAATTGTAGATTATGTATAAAAAATTGCAACTCCACTGGGGATCAATTCATTCCCTTAGTGGTTTCCTTGAAATTTTCCCTTGTGACACCTCTTAAACGGACCTACAGTGCCTCACTCAGTCTTAATTGAACCTAGTTAGACCTTTCATTGAGCTGCATTTGATTTTTTGTGTCGGAAACTCCCTTTTCCTTGATCAGTGCACCTCCTAGTCTGCTGACAAAGCATTGCAGAGCACCTTATCCTTATTTTCACTTGCATTACAGAGTACTGGTAGACATTCTACACCTGCGATGACCCTTGTTAGATGCAAAAATTTTCTTTTCTTGCCTTTCTCTCTAATTTTCTTTGGTCCAGCTTGTTTTCCTTGTGTCTCGAAGTGTGCCCTTGTATCTTTGAAGCCAAAAAAACACTTGATTTTGTGTGAAATTGAGTGAATTTGCCTTTTGTCATTATTCAAAGATTGTTTCAATTTCTTAACAAATTTTGAGTGTCTTTTCTTTCATTTTTGTAAAATTTCCCTCCCTCAATTTGCTGGGGGGGGTAAATTATGTATGAAGTTAATCACCTCTGAGTATCATCACCTTTTTTATAAGATTTTGTTTCATTCTTTATTCTTCTTGTCAATTTGGGCTTGCATGCATAGATTGATTGTTGAGTTCGAAAATTAAATTTTACATTACAGTTAAAGTCTGTGTCATTTATTTGTGTCGGAAATCAAGTTGCATTCATATGTTTCTTTGCATTTGAGACATTAAAATAAAATAAAAGAAAAACAATTATTTTCATTGCATATAGGGCTTTGATTTTGATTGGAATAGGTGTTGGGGAGATAGATTGTTGCCTCACTTGTTTCCTGCATTATTGATTGATTTCATCTTCCCCTACTTAGTTAGGCCTTTCATTGTTAAAAGGAAAATGAAAAGAGTTCTTTTTGCATATTAGTTGCATTATAGGTGTGTTCATGTGACATCGAGTTTTGAGCCTTGAAATCAAAACATAATTCAAGATAAACTGTAAAATTCATTCAATTAACCTAAGGATCATTTGAAACTTAACAAAACACATAGAGGAGAATATGATTTTTTCTCCAATTCTACTTTTCCATTCCAACAACGCTTTCCAGCTTCAACTATGGACCTTGACTAGAGTAGAGATGTTTGGTTCTACATACTTGAGCTACAGAAGGGTGGTTCGAGAACCAGATCCTAGAAATGGAAATCACAATCTCTTGATAAATTTAGACTTTATATAAATATGGTCGTTTCTAGGCTAGAGACGTGTTCCATCATCTTCAAACGTAGGTGCTAGCATTTTTTACAACATTGTATTATGGGGTTGATACCTCATTCCACATATGTCAGTGTATCAGATTGTTCTCCACATACCTCCGGGTATATCAGATGGCGCTCCACGATTTCTAAGTGTTTCTTAGAACCCAAGTAGAAGTTTATTTTCATCGAAAGAAAAATGATTGCATTTCATGTAGTTACTTTTTCTTTGATTTTGGTTCAGTCATACACACATCATTAGTTTCACTCCCATACCCTTGACTTAAAAAGAACAACCTTTAAAATCAAGCGCTAATTAAAATAAAATAGAACTTTGTTGTATTGTCAATAAGTACACCAACAAGTTTTAGGTTATTTATGGCCTTGGATTAGGCAAGAGGAAATTAAAATCTCCAAGGTCATTCTAAACTATCAAACATAGAAGTCTGAATAAAGAGTGAAAATCCAATAGCGTTAGGGAGACTAGGAAAGCTCTGGATCTGGGAGTTAAGCATGAGGGTTTTTGAAGATAAGGAAGAGAGATACACCCTCTCCTACTTGTTGGATCTTACCTCAAGACTGTTCCGTCTGGCTTCTGACACGAGTTGGTACCTTTAGTTGCCTATCCTAGGGATCTACATAGGTGGCTGCGGAGGGGAATCCCGTGGCACTCGAGGTCAATGTTGTATCACTCTCAGTAGTACTTCTAGAGGGCACCCTTGCGAAGCTCAGGGGTTTGCACCATCACAGGTTGTTGTTTGGAGGTCAGCGTAACTTCCTTTGATACCTTCATTGGTAAGCCTGAACATCATTATCCCAGATTATTTTCAAAAGGTCCCTTACTTCACTTTCTTGTATTTTGGTGTCCGGTCCTTATCACCCGGAGTGGAAATACTTAGAAGTTGCTTGATTGGTTGTATCTTTAGGGATTTTATAGTTGAGTGCTCTTTGCTCTTTGTATATAGTTGGATTTAGGTATTTTTTACTAGTCACTTTTGGAATTTGTATTCTGAGTGCCTGGCTTACCACTCCATCAATCTTGAAAGGTTTTTTCGAATGTGTGAAGTTTCCTCCTCAAGGGAAAAGGTTTTGATTTTGAGTCTATCTTCCTTGAAAATTCATTTGAACATTCCCGCATGGGAAGCGTCTGAGAATCAGATAGATATGGCCAATATTCCTGTGGAATCCAACCAAGGTACCCTCCCAAAAGGGGATCCTTGTGCTTTTCCTTTCTTTGGAAACATTGGTACTCCCTTGATGGCCACCTTGAATATTCCTGGATTGAATGTTGGACTACCCATTTGGCTGTGGTCCACTCCGAATATTCCAAATGCTCTTGAAGCTTCTCAAATGAATGCTTTATTTTAGGGGCATCACATGGATGTTAATCATTCATCTTCTTTCAAAGAGAAATCTAGGATTCCTTTTTCTCCTCCTTCTTGTAATAAGAAATATAAAAAGAGGAGAAAGAGGAAGATGAAGAAGAATAATAATTCTATCCATTCATATTCAACCTCTGCCAGTCATGTTGGAGATGAGCCTTCAGTAGCTGCGATTCATGCTGTGGGCACAAGTCTAGTCACTACAAGTCATACTAGCACTTCATCATCAACCTCTACTATTCATGTTGAAGATGAGCCTTCAGCTGCTGCGAGTCATGTTGGGGGCACGATTCTAGTCACTGCAAGTCATGCTGGGGGCATAAGTCTAGTCACCGCAAATCATACTAGCAAAGAGTCACTGACCTCTGCAAGTCATGTTCAAGACTCTCTGCAAACCACTGCTAGTCATGTTGGCGGAACGGAGGTTGATAAGAAACCTAGATGTAGAAGTTTTAAACCTAAGTTCCCTTGTAAGATATGCAAGGGAGACAATCTTACTCATTTATGCCCTGGTATTCTAGAGGTACAAAGGATATGGTCCGAGTCTGAAAGTTATTCTACTCCTAGATCTGATATGGTTTCTCATCAATCCCATCAACCATTCATTGATAATGGTAGAGCCACTGCAATCTCTGGCCAATTACACTCCTCCTTTGGGGGGTGAAGTGCCTAACAAAAGAGTTTGTTTGATTTCTAGTATAGAGTCTTCTGGTATAGGGGGCATTCTGGTTGCTTCGAATGTTCCCCCTCCAAGTTCTAGGAGTGTTTCCTTTGATTGGGATAGTCTTGTCGAGCCTCGTATTCCTTCCCCTGCACCTTTCCAAATAAAGGTCAGAGTTAATTCCACAAATTTCTATCGATGTATGGTGGATGAAAGATCCTCTGCAAGTATTATATCCTCTTTGACTTACAAAGCTTTGGGTTCCCCAAAGTTGTTGATAGCTCAGAGTCATTTGTTAGCCTATGATATAAGATCTAGTGAATCTATGGGTGTCCTTCCTCAATTGCCTATTACTTTAGGTGGGAAGACTGTCTTAATTGATATGATGGTGGTTGATAGCCCTTTAGACTTTAATATGCTACTTGGGCATGATTATGTCTATGCTATGAATGTTGTGGTGTCTTCACTCTTTCGAGTGATGTGCTTTCCTCATAATGGGAATATTGTCACTATTGATCAACTTTCATCTGATAATTACCTCCCTAATTTGACTTTACTGCAGAATATCCCTCGGTTTGTTCCAAGTGTTCAAGTAGACTCTGCCCCACCATGGGTAAATTATGTGGCATTGAATCCTCAATGTTCAATCGCTTTTGAGAAGGATACTTTGACTTATTATTCTCCTTCTTAGGACTTGGTCCCAGTAGTTGACCGAGAGATTCTTCCTATAGGGACATGGGACCCCTTAATTCCTTCTTTTGATCTTGGTAGTTCTCATGATTTCTCAAAATTTGATTTGCCTTCACAGGAGGAACTCTTTAAAGCCATGAGTTTTGACTACCAAAGGAGTCCTTGGCCTGAGCCCTGCAAATGGTTTGTCGAGAATAACTATTATGCATAAGCCGCAAGGTTGCGTGGTTCCCTGTACCATATTGGATATATAAGGTACGCATTTTCAATTTTTGTATTCTATAACACAAGATTTTATATGACGTTTATATGTGGGATGTATTAACTTCTTGTATAGTGTTCCTATTTATGTATATAGAACTTGGAAGAATTCTACTTTGGAAATTTTTATGGTTGGTCCGTTCTGACAGGTGTTGGTTCTCAAAACTGGCATATAGGTTAGGTTTTTCCACCTGCATTGTGCACTTATCAGTTTTCTTTCCCATTTCGGCCTTAGGATCGACCCCACCAAGTTACGGTGAAGAACCTTCTCATTGCTTAGAAGTATCATGACTTGTGTGGTAGAGCCTACCTTATAAACTAATAAATTAATCTTTGAATAAAATAATAATAAATTAAAATAAAATAAATAAGAAATCATACATATGAGTGTCGGCTTCTTTAAAAAATTAGGGATCTAGGTTTATTTATTCCCAGGTCGTTTGACTCTTCTCTCAATAAGCTTTCATTAATATTTTATTAGTCCTAATGATGGACCCTCTTTGGGGTTTGAAACGTCGACAGAATGAACACAAAACTGTGGATAATCCAGATCATACCACTGCAAAAAACTTCCACAGAAGCCTAAAATCTAACATAACTTCCCTGTACGGAGGGGAAACATGGAAGGAGATCTGTCTTCTCGAAATCTTGAGGATAAAAATTGAGAGGAGAACTGTTGACCTGCAATTTCTGAAACAATGTAGAAACAATAAAATCATTCCTCCTTTTGCTAAGGTAAATCATAGATTATTTAATCATTACAATGATAAAGCATTTTTGAAATTAAGTTTGGCCCTAATCAGAGGAGAAATCAGAAGAACCAGGGCAGCATTAGACATGCTCAATCGCTTGGCCCTTTCCACTCATCTAAAACTTACTATGATAATTAGCTTCGATCTATGGAAAATAATTGATGCGAAAGCTGCATTGAAAGCCCAGGCGGAGGGTAGGATCGCCAGGGAGAGACAGTCCAAAAAGCTGGCCAAGTTGGAAAGAGACGGGGGTTTAATACTAAACGCTGGTGTTAAAACCTTCAAGAAAGGCAGCGCATAAACGAATTCTATTGTGGAAAACTTGATGGAAACAATTCCAGACAGAGTAGCTGATAACGTTGTCTCCTGCATCTACACACCAGGACCCATGGCCTGCGCTGCTCCCTACGACTACACTGTCAACGGCATCAAAACACCAGAGCTGGAGCGTTGTTCCCACACTGTTCCTTCCACCAGCAGCTTAGAACGCACCTGTAGCACCAACAACATGGAACACGCAGGTATCAATATTAACTCGGTAAGCAATGCATTTAACACATGTATTAACAACAATATCAATTCGGTGAACAGTGTGGAACCCTACGCTGTCGACTCCAGCGACTCCAGCAGCATTGGCTCCAACTACGCTACCTCAGACCCCAGCAACACTGTCAACTCCAGCAACTTCAGCAATGTTGGCTCCAACAATGCATTCAATGCTTGTGTCAACAGTATCAACACGGAGAGCAGCGTGGTACCCTGCGCTGACTCATGTGGTGACTCTAGCAGCGCTGTCCCAACTGTTGACTCCAGCAGTGTTGAATCCAGTAGCGCTTTCTCATGGTTTAAATCCAACAACATGGGCTCTAGCAATGATGATGGAATTGAATCCGTTATTAGCAGGGGTGAAAAGGTTGAAATCAAGGACATTAGCATTGATGCTAGGGGAATCTTGGAGAATGGGGATTCTACAGCTCATTTTTGTAAAATTATTAAGAATGATAATGCTATAAGTGATGATCAATTTAGGGATAAATCTAATAATCCTGACAATGGTGGGTATGTTAGTGGGAACCCCAATGTTACAAATAAGCATGATAAGGGAGTCGTTAATCTCTCATCCATAATGCTCACTTCTGAAGAAATCAATATCCTTAGCAAAGGATTGGGATTTGCGGTCTCCCCTAAGAACATTCCATTTGAAAACATCATCTGCAACATTGAAAATGGTACTCAAGGCCTTTCATCAAACAAAAAAGAGATATTGAGACAGGAATGTTCCCTAGCTATGTTGAAGTCTAAATGCCCAAAGAGTAACCTAAATAAAGAGGGACGGGAGGCTCTTAGATCTCTCCGAAATAATGATAAGATAGTTGTTCTTAAAGCTGATAAAGGAGGGGCCACTATTGTGTTAAATAAGGAAGATTACATTCATAAAATGAATGAGCATTTAAATTGTGGGAGTTATAGAAGAGTCGACTTCAACCCTATTCCCAAGGTGATAAAACAGGTCAAGAAAGCCATCATGGAAACAAACCTAGATGATAAAATAAAAAAGAAGTTGATTCCCTCCTGTGAGGTTATTCCTAGAATCTATGGATTACCAAAAATCCATAAGGAAGGGGTCCCTCTTAGACCAATTGTTAACACCATTGGTTCCCCCACCTATGAATTGGCTAAGTATGTAGCTAAGATCCTAAAACCTCTGGTTGGTAACACGGACTCTTTTATAAAAGACTCAAATGATTTTGTAAAGCTTATCAAGAATAAAAGGGTGGATAAAGATGATATTCTAGTTAGTTTCGATGTGGTTTCTTTGTTTACAAAGATTCCTCTAGATGAAGCGGTTTGTGTTATAAAGATGGCCACTGATCCTGAAACAACAAAGCTTGCAGAAATTTGTTTGCGGTCCACTTTTTTCAGTTTTCAAGATCACTATTATGAACAAATATCTGGAGTCGCCATGGGTTCCCCACTCTCACCCATTGTCGCCAACTTATACATGGAGTACTTTGGAAGGAAAGACCTGGACTCATACCCTCTGAAGCCAACATGGTGGAAAAGATTTTTTGACGACACTAACCTGAATTGGATTCATGGTAAGGCGAAACTGGAGAAGTTCTTCAATCATCTTAACTCTATATCTTCCGAAATCAAATTTACTATGGAGCTTGAAGAGAACTGTAAGATCCCCTTTCTTTATGTTCTGATCAGTAGAAAAGAGGATGGTACTTTGGGACACTAGGTCTATAGGAAGAAGACCCATACTGATAGCTATCTTCATGCCGACTCTTACCATCATCCTTCCCAAAAATCTGGCATCTTAAACACTCTAGCTGTTAGGGCTTTCAGGATTTCTGACCCTGATCACCTAAAAGAAGAGATTGAACACTTAACCTCTGTCTTCAAAAACCTTGGATACAGAGAGTGGAGTATCAGGAAAGCTATAAGAAGAGCTCAGGATAAGGTTCTCTCCAGGCGTCCTCCTAAAGACAAGAAAGAAAGTTATGGAAAGGTTTACCTTCCATTCATCCAAGGGGTTACAGATAAGATTGCAAAAATTTTAAGGAAGAATAACATAAACACTCAATTTACAACATGTGGAACTATAAGACAAATGATGAGGCCAGTAAAAGATAGCTTTGATCGTCAACAACTCAAGGGTGTGTACAAGATTGACTGCTCTTGTGGCAAGAGTTATATTGGGGAAACCGGTCAATCTTTGAAAATAAGACTAAAAGAGCACGTGGCTGATATAAAGAATGAGAGATCCCGTACATCAGCCCTTACAGAACACTCGTCCAAAACAAAGCATCATATGTGTTTAGAGGATGCTAAAATAACTGCAAGAGAGGAGAATTATCATAAAAGAAAAATCAGAGAGGCCATTGAAATTATGAAATTTCCTCAGAACCTCAACAGGGACAATGGGAGTGAAATTAGTGGAAATTGGCTTCCCTTGATCAGACAAATAAACCCCTCCAGTCCTTTGGAAGCATAGTATTAGGGTTTTCATTTTAATTAATTAATTAATTTTAATTAAATAAATTAAAATAGAAATTAAATAATAAATTAAAATTAATTTTAATTATTAGTGGACAAATGATTAATAACATTTAAAAGTAATTAAAAAATAAATAAAAAACATAATAAAAATAAAATTTTTTATTTTAATTAATAATATAATAAATTATTATTATTATATTATTTTAATAAAATAGGAATAAAATATAAAATAAAATAAATTAATTTATTTATTAATTGTATTGGACAATTATAGCTTAATAGGGGTTAAATCTTGAAAAATATAATGATTAATAACTAAATTATAAAATAAATAAAAAAATACATAATAAATTGAATCAAGAATTAATTAAATTAATTAATTTAAATCAATGAATTTTTTTTTAAATTGATTAATTAAAATAAAAAATTTTATGTAATTTAAATAATAATAAAAATAAAATAAAACATAGGAAGATTAGAATTAATTATCATAAATTTAAATTAATTAATCAATTAAATAGATAAAAGCAATTGAAAGAATTATAAAATGATTACTTGATTAATTTTAAAATAAAAATTAGAATTATTAAATTAATTAAATCAAAGCTTATTAATTTAATTTAATCTAATTAATTTAATTTAAT
>APFE031668754.1:23118-37142 GCA_000404065.3 Pinus taeda
TTAATTGATTAATTAGAAAACTAGGGCTTAATAATAAATATGGTAAATAACAATAAATAAATAAATAAAAATTATGAACCAGATTAAACTAATTAATCAAACTATAAACTAAAAAATTAAATTATAAACTAATAAATTAATCTTTGAATAAAAAATAAAAATAAAATAAATAAGAAATCATACATATGAGTGTCCGCTTCTTTAAAAAAATTAGGGATCTGGGTTTATTTGTTCCCAGGTCGTTTGAATCTTCTCTCAATAAGCTTTCATTCATATTCTATTAGTCCTGATGATGGACCCTCTTTAGGGTTTGAAACGTCGACAGAATGAACACAAAACTGTGCATAATCCAGATCATACCACTGCAAAAAACATCCACAGAAGCCTAAAATCTAACCTTATTGTCACTTGGCACTCATGCCGATTTTTTTTCCCAAGGCTCAGGAGTCCTCTTTAGTCCCACCATGACTTATGCGTTGAAGACTCATTCCTCTTTGCTTCTTCACTTCCTTCTAGCCTTATACCCTAGAGGCTTCTTTGTGTTGAGTTGTACTACTGCATTGCATTTTGACCATTTGCACCTTTTGGCCTTTAGCTGGCTTCACTTGGACTCATTTTTAAGCCAACTTTTGACCATGACGTCTGCAAAATCAAACTTGCAATCCCTTAACTTTTGCAACTTGACACACTATGACCTGTGGAAGGAACATACCTTTGAGTGTCTTTGACCAGTTTTTGCCTCCCTGCATTGAGCATAGGATTGTTCCAATCCCAGGAACTAGATCATCTGCTTCACCGACACTCGTTTTTTCCACTGTATTATAGCATTCTTTTATTCTTTTTCAAGCTTAATGTAAAAGACAAAAAAATTATATATTCCAAAAAGAGAGGGAACAGGACAATATTTCCATTTATTGTTGGTAGCTAGAGTCATGTCGCCCTTGAACAAAGCACTCAAACAAAGCATCTCCTCTATTTGGGTGGGATCTAGCTTGGCTTAGGTATGCCTTAAACTTGTTATTGAGTCAATCCTCCTCCGATTTGTTATCTCTTCCAATCACATGGAGAGTTCGTTCATGCCTCCTGCATGACGAGCTTATACAAAGTTATCATATGCTGCCACAAAGTCACCATTTGAGTCGTGATTTTGTTCAAGGAAAGTAAGCCTGAGTCGGCCTCTCTGCAGTGTCTCTTGACTCATTTTTCAGTTGATCATCCCTGATTGCCAGTGTCTTTTCTATCATCACATCAGTTATATTGGCCCTTTACTCGTGCCAGTTTGAGAGGGTCTCCATTAACTTCTTGCTGGTTGGTCTTGTCCTTATCAACGACGACATCTTGCTCTGAGGACAGGCCTTGAGACGCACCCTGGCACTATTTTCATTATTGGTAGGTCACCTTATGCTCATCATCAATCAGTATCATGGGTCTTTGACTGAGTGGTTTCCCTTGTGTTCGACATGGAAACCAAGGTATTGGTAATCAAACGATTTCTCACATGGTCGATTTCAACTCATTCATTCCCATTGTGTAGAAATGTACCATGGCGGTCGGTGAAGACCTCGGGTTACATCAGCATTCATTGGTTCACTTGACAGTTGCTCCTATTGCTACTAGTTGATACCATTCCACCTTATATGTTGCAGTCATTCATGGCGACATTTTATATGTTGGCACCCGACTTTGCGATGTAGTACCATCTTATTCCATCATGTTCAGTTGGTACTATTGGGATTATTTTTTGACATCAGTGATCAACTTCATCTTTTAGCTTCATTGATATTCTTATATGTGATATTCAGACATGTAATCATTCGATTGTGATCAAATGATCCATTTCTAGTCTCATATACTTGTATACTTAGTGGATCCGCTTGTACTTGATATGCAGACATGCTTTACTTTCTCTAAGCATGGGTATGCCCACCTAAGACAATGTTTCTTTCTGATCTCCTTTTGTGGCTTGGCAAGCTGAAATTTGGTGAAGTCCTTCTCAGTTTTTGACAGGTTTCCTTTCCATTTGCTTAATACATTTCAGCCATCATGTACCCCTTTTGACCTCATATATTAGGGGGCATCTGTTATAGCTCCAAATCTCACCCTTGATATTTGTGATGCTACATTTGTGGTCTAGGGCAACCCCTCCTTCCAAACTTAGTCCAAATACTTAAAAAACAGTGTTTTACTCCCTGTACGTGACATTGCCCCAAGCTAAACGCATGTGTACGCGGGTCAATGTATACCCAACCCATGTATATGTCTTAAAACACTTAAAAAATTAAATCTTCTTAATTTTGGGTGGAGATCATTGGTTTTACCTATTGATTACCTATTAGTGTCCATGGCCCAACTGTTCCCAATGAATTCCCAACTAAAAAACTACTTTGGGAGAAGTATAAAAGGGCCTCAATGGGAAGGCCAAAGGAAGGAGAGAAGAGAGAGAATTACTTTGCTGAGATTATCCCTGATCAAGTCTGAAGATCCATGTTCTTCCAACACTTCCCCCACTACAAGAAACCCTTGTTTCCTTGTGTTATGATGTCATTTCACTAGTTGAGAGATCCTTGTGTGAGTCATGGAAGGAGCTTTTTGAAGACTTGGGATTGGACGGACCCGGAGGACGGTTCTGCTTGGAGCCAGTAAGAGGAAGATTCAGGTGATATCATTCCTTGCTTTGTTTTAGTTATCTACAATAAAAAAACATTTGTCTTGTTCTCGAAATCAATCTTTTTTATGCATATGATGTTATTGTTATGGTTTACATATGAATAACTGTTTCAATGTATAATTAACCATCTTTCAATAAGTTATGAAGTTGATTTCTATATGATAATTTGTCCATATATTGCTATGATTCTTTGAATTGGCTATTTTGCAGGTTCAAGGATCGAGAGGAACTCCAAGAGGGTTTGGACCCTTGCTGGATCTACCCAAATGAAGGACCCCCAGGTGCACCTCTCTTCGCATAGTTTTTTTATTTAAGTATCATGGTTGTGTGGAATGCTTGGTTTTTACTGTAGATAACCCCTGCTCTACTAGGGTGTTGACCCAAAACCCTAGGTGTTTTAACCCCTCAACATTGTGGCATGAGTGACAAGCTACACACAATCATTATTATGCATAAAAGTAAATAGTAGTGGCATTTTGACTTGCTCACTTTCATGGTATTTTTGTTTTTTGGGATTCATATATTTTCATTTTTTGGACCTTTTCTTGTTCTTTTTGTCCTTTGATTATTCTTTTAGGACATACCCTCTTTACATTTTTTATTTTTTTAATATGGAAAACATTTGCAGAAAGAAAATGTATGTACAATATTACAAGGCTTAACCTTAGTCATTCAAAATTATGACTCCTATTGGTATAGGAACCTAACAGTGGCTCCACTTGGGGATGGCATTTTATAGTGAAATGTCAAGAACTTTCAATATCAGTGGCCTCTGAATTGTTTTTTATGTTACCTTGCTAAATTCTCCTCTGTGCTTCTGCATTATTAATACTTTATGACAATAGATCTTTCAAAGCTTAAGGCCTTCTCTTCAGGATTCAACTTCAAATATCACCATCCAATCCAAACTAAACTTTTAAAAATAAAAGATGTAAAATGGGAAATGAAAAATTAGTAACTAGGCTCAAAACAATGTTTTAGCATTCAACCATTCACTGGCCCACCTTCTGCTTATGTACCATCAAGTTCTCTCAGGAAGAAAGCATTATTACCTCTTAAAGCATAAATGACATAGGGATCTTTCCTAGGAAATCAAATTTTCCATGTTTACCTTTGTCTTCCCTCCTTGAATCCCAGTTGAGCACCTTGTCCCCAAGGTAGAAATCTTTAGCCTTGTTTCTTTTATCAAAAAATATTTTTAACCCTTTCCTACACAACTTAAGACCTGATGTAGACCTCTTCTCTGGTTTGTTGAAGATGAATAGTTTGGTTGATTCTTCTTTGGATAGTATTGGGTTCAACCTGCAATTCTTGAAGCATCTTCATTACTGGTACTCCCAAAGAGGATGGAAAGATAGCTTCCATCCCATACACTAGTTGATAGGGATAAGTGCCAATTGATTTCTTAGTGGTCAATTTGTTTGCCCATAAGGTATTGACTGGTTTCTTATTCCAATTTTTCTTATTGTCCTCTAGTAACTTCTTGATGATGTTTACTAGACTTTTGTTTGAGGATTCTACGAGTCCATTTCCATGAGATAATAGGTTGTAGAATGGCCTAGGGTGATATGATACTTATTACAGAAATCTATCATTCTTTTGGATTTAAAGGTTGCTACATTATCAGTAATGAGCTTAGTTGGACATCCAAATCTTGATAGAATATTGGTTTCAAGGAAGGTTACGATAACAGTATCCATGGCTTGCCTTGAAGGTATGGCCTCTATCCATTTTGTGAAATAGTCAGTGGTTGTGAGGATCCATTTGTGTTGGGTAGAGGAGGGTGGGTGAATTTCGCCAATGAAGTCTAAACCCCATTGTCGAAAAGGTATTTCAGTAGAAATTGGCTTGAGGGTTAAAGGTAAAATATTTTTCTTTCCCTCAAAAATTTGACATTTGTGACAGGAGGTCACATATTTCTTAACATAAGAAAACAAGGTAGGCCAGTAGAAACCAGCTCTAAGGATTTTATCTACAGTGGTCTTCTAGTAAAGGTGTCCTCCACAGTGACTTGCATGAAACTCTTCTAAAACTCTGTTGGATTCATCTTTTAACAAGAAATTAAGAAGAATACCTTCATGTTCTCTCCAAAACAAAGCATTCTCTAATATACAAAATTTCAAGGATTTCATCTTTAAAAACCTGCTTTTAGTCCTAGATAATTTAGGAGGAGCTTGTAAGAATTGTAAAACTTAAATAATATCAGCATACCAAGGTGATTCAATAAAGGTCTAGCTGATTAGTGGAGTCGCCATCTCCTCTCCATCATCTATTGCTGCAATAAAGTTTATATCCAAGGCCTGACAGTTCAATTCAGCCATGAGTTTGGCTAAACCTTGGCCCTTGATTAAATTAGTAGTTTTGATTTCTATATCATACTCTAAAATAATAGCAATCCACTTTCCCCTCTTTCCATCTGGACCTTCCTAAGTTAGGATGTCTTTGACTACTAAATTTGGAACCTAGGCCACTATATGAGAATATAAAATGTATACCCTGAAATACTTAATGGATTTGACTAAAGTTAATGCTTATTTTTCCATTATATTGTATTTTAAGGGGGCATCTCTCAGGGCTTTGCTATAGAACTGCAACTATTGTGTGCTTAAAAGCAAAGGAAAATAAGATTAAATCTCTGTCAAATTTTGGACTGATTAACACAGGTGTTTTAGTTAAGGCCAGTTTAATGTCTTCAAAGGATTTTTTAGCCTCAACAGTCCATTTTATCGTCAAATATTTTTTCAGCATATTGTTAAGTGATCTAATTAATTCTGCTAGA
The DNA here is from genome assembly GCA_000404065.3 of Pinus taeda. Classification (NCBI taxonomy): domain Eukaryota; kingdom Viridiplantae; phylum Streptophyta; class Pinopsida; order Pinales; family Pinaceae; genus Pinus; species Pinus taeda. The sequence continues at coordinate 28,566 of APFE031668754.1, forward strand.
TTAGATATAAATCTTCTAAGAAAGTTAATTTTTCCTAAAAAAAGCTTGTAATTCTCTAATGTTCCTTAGGTGTTGTATTTGCAAGATGGCTTCTATTCTCATGGGGTCTATTCTTATGCCATCTTTTGATATTATGTGACCTAATAACTTTCGTTCCTCTAATCCACACAAAGACTTCTTGGGGTTTAAGGAGATTCCAAAGTTCCTGCATTTAATAAAAACTTGTCTTAGATGATCCAAATGTTGATTGTCATACTTTGAAAAAATAGTAATGTCATCTAGATATATCACAAGGAAATCATGAATTCCTTTTGCAAAGGCTATATCCATAGCCCTCTAGAAAGTGGTTCCTGCATTCATTAGCCCAAAAGGCATTTTCACATGCATAAATGTGCCCTAAGGAGTAGTGAAGGCAGTCTTAAGTTGGTCATCTGGATGAACCAAAATTTGCTTGTAACCAGAAAACCAATCCAATAATGAGATTCTGGTTGATCCAACTACCCTTTGTAAAATTTGATCCATTTTGGGGAGAGGGTAATTGTCTTTTAGTGACACTTTGTTGAGGTTTCTGAGATCCACATAGAGTCTAATCTCACCATTTTTCTTCCTAGTTGGCACCAAGTTTGAGACCCAATCAGAAAACCTAATTGGTGCAATTATTTTGGTGTCATACGTCCTCTGAATTTCTTTTTCAATTGAAGGTAATAAGACAGGATTGATCCTTCTAAGTTTTTGTCTGAAAGGATTTTTATTTTCTTTAATAGGGATTGTGTCTTGGATGATGTTGGTGTCATAGGATTTGAGGTCCTCATAACTCCAAGCAAAAACATCCTAAATTTTTTTCAACAACTCAATGTATTTTACTTTTTCAGTGGGAGGTAATGATTTTGAAAGTTTGACCAATTTTGGATTCTCCTCAGTGCCTATATTACATTCCACTATATCAGACCTTATTGGTTCCATTTTAGGCTTCCTAGGAACATCATCTGAATCAAATAAATCTTCCATAGGGGTTAATCCCTTAGGTAAGAAGTTATCCTTGAGATTAATTACTTTGGTTTCTTCACTTATTATTTCATCAATCTCAATTTTCTCTAAGTTATCTACATCTGATTTAGTAAATTTAGTTGGGTTAAGTCTATCTAGTTCATCACCTTCTATCTCATTTATTTCTAACTCATCCTTAGAGTTAGGATCTATGGATGTATTAGTATCTATATTGGTATTTACAAACTCTTCTTCTGAAATTAAAAAGTTATTTGTCTGTTTATCACTAGAAAATATTTTCCAATTCTTCAAATTATCTAGAATTGCAGGTCTGTGCCTAACTTCAACAGTGTATTGATGGTTAGGTTGGAAGGGTAATTTGCATGTGCTGGAAAACATTGCTAAACTATGGGCTTGCATATTGTGTTTTGTAGGAATTACTGCAAGCTTGGTTTCTAAGAAAGTATTAAGTATTTCTACAATAGTTCCTCTATAACAACTTAATCTAGGGTCCTTTGTCATATATACAGCGTCAATATGTTTTATAACTAGTTCAGGGTCTCCCATGACATAAACTCTTTTAGCTCCTAGATTCCTAACTAGCTTAAGACCTAAAATTAATGCTTCTTTCTCGGCCGTATTATTAGTACATTTAAAATTCAGTTTTTATGCATGGCCTTCTGAGTGATTATTATCCAAATTATATATCCACACTCTTGCTCCTACTCCAAACTTATTGACTGATCCATCAAACTCAAGATGCTATAATATCTCATGCTCATAATTTTCATAATTTGGTGCAACAAACTTTTACTCATTTATAACAATTTGGCCACTTTGTTCATTGAAAAATTCTGAAGTTTGGTTAGTTTCAATTTGTGTAGAAACTGCAATTTCTTTTGGTTCTGTATTAATATTGTCTAAAATATTTTCTTGTGTTTGATCAGAATTATACAAAATAAAAGAATCAATTTCTGAGTGTATGGAGTAGATGGGAAAGTTTTGAGGCCGATCTTGGCTACTTACCATGTATTTCATTAAGGTTTCTCGGTATAGTTTCTTAGGTTGTCCAAAAACAGAAATTGTTGCATATGACATATCTAGTTGTAAATATCCCTGAAGTTTGGCTCCCCATGATCTGGATAACAACATGACATACTTTAGCGGGATGTCAGCAAATACAATATCCATAAGGATGCTTTTGGCAGGATATTGGAGTAAAGTAACACACAAATATTTAATCAATCCTAGACACTTTACTTCACTGACATCAAATGAGAATAAATCTTTATAAGGCCTTGTAATGTAATTTCTCCATTACTGATTTGGGCATTAAGTTGTGGAAGGCCCCAGAATCCAACATTGAATTGTGTAGAATTTTTTCATGGATACTAAGGCTAATGTATAATGGTACTCCTCCTTCTAATGGTTTTCCATTAACATCTAGACCAAATATGAGTTATGGTTGGTCATCAAACAAGTTGACAGAATCCTCATTTCCAACAATGTTTAAGGTTTGGTTTATCTATGATTTGTAAGTTTCATGCTTGATTAGTTCTATTAAAGGAACTGAAATCTTAAGCTTTGTTATCTTTGTTCCCAAATTAAATGGTGAAGAAACTTTTTCTGTTTGAAGATTTTGGGTTTTTGAAGCAGGGATCTGAGTAGACTTGTCTTCCTTTCCTTTATTGGGGATCTCCTTATGTGGATTTTCAGATCTGGTGTTTTGAGTTTTGTCCACTGGTTCCTTAGGTGGAATTGAGGTTGATGGTTGATCAATAGCAGGTTGATCCGAGGTTATATCTACAATGGTGGGACCAAAAGGATTTGGGTTCTGCCTAGGGAGAATTTGGAGGATCTTTGAAATAGGAGCTTCTTTTATTTTCTTAGGTTGATTTTGCACTATTTTCTTGATTTGGTTAGGGATATTAGTGTTCTTTCCGCTTCTTAGATTATATTGTTTATGCATTTCAAAGATGGTAGAATCATATCCTTGTTTATAATCAAATGACTCTCCAGATTGGATTTGTAATCACTGCAACATATGTAGTTCCTGCTCATCTTGGGTTAGAAAAACAATATCCTCATCATCTAATCCCATTAAATTGATCTGTGTATCTTGTTCTGGGTCTTCAGGTTGGGATGTTTCTGCATAATTTTCTTGAAAAGGAGGCCTAATGTTCTAATCTAGGCCATTTTTCCCAATGTTTTGAATTTGTTTTTTCTAAAATTTGAGTTTCTAACTGGAGGTGCTTGTTTGTTATCCCATTGGGTTTCCTCTCTATGTTATCTATTCTATCCATTAGTCTTTTTATGCTTTTGGCTAAACTATCTATTTTGATGTCAGAGGGTAAAGTTTAATCTTTAGCAGTTCCTCTCTTTTCATTTCTAACTCTAGCTCTTTTAGCTAACAAATTAGCTTCAACACTAACAGCTACACTTTTCATTTCCTCTAATGTTGGGGGATTTGTTTCCCTAAGTTGGAATGCCATATCAGTGTCAAAACCATCAGGTAACTTTATTAAAGCTAAGTTAGGTGGGGGTCTAATATTAAATAGGATGGCGTTATATACACTGTTGAATCTAGTGCAGTAAGCTTGAATAGTTTCATTAGGTCCCCTTCTAATATTTTCATATTATGAAAAGGATTTGTAGAGGATTCTTTTTATTTTCCCATTTGTTCAAAAATTGTTGATGGAATGCTTCTAAACTATAAATACTATTATCAGGAAACTAAAATCTGAGCAAATAGTTTCATTTGAACATCCACAATATCAATTTCATGTAGTTCAAAGTAATCTGTCATCTTATTGACATGGTGATATGCAGTGTAATGTCTTGTGCCATCAAATTGAACAATTTTGCTCTGGTCGTCTGCTGGCATAGCACCAAGTGGGACAGGTAAAGCAAGAGGAGCATATCTGTTTTCCATGGTTGTAGATTGGGAGAGGTTAAGATGTGGATGAAGAGCGGATGAAGAACCAGGACTAGTAGGTGGTGAATGGGAGATGATAGGTTGGTGAGGAAGAGTAGGTACAAATGGTGGTGAAGAATGGAATTCAGAAGTGTTGACACCTAATCCTCATGATTGGGTGAATATATGTAAATAGATAAATAAGTAATATGAACAGTCATCAGGAGATGAACTAAACAGTCTCTCCCTCATGTATATAAGGAAGACCTACCTGATGGAATAAAACATACAAATCATTTTTGCCTTGAGGAGTTACTGCCTGGCCTGACATGGTATCAGAGCCAGCTCCCAAAATAGTTGTAACTCCCTTTTGCCTACTGCTCTCTGTCCACTGTCCACTGCCCTTGTGCACTTTATCTGCCATAATTAATTTTGAAAGCTGATCAGTTGGTAAAGCTTTGTAAATGGTGTCCATTGGTAAAGCTTTATAATGGGGCGCTCCCTTCATACACTAGTATATCATGCTGCTCTCTCCATAAACACTGTTGAATATTCTGTACATAATGTTGTTGCATATAACGTTGTATGGTATCCTTGAAGAAGTTCTGTTGTAGCAATAGTTGCTCCTTCAAAACCCAGACTTGCTCTCTCCATGCTAGCCAGCCTCCCTCCATACGATGTTGCTCTCTCCACACTGGTATAACAACGCTCTAGTATGAAATTCTTGCTAAACGTTGATATAAACACTATTTCATATATACGCTACTCCTGGTAGCTGTTTCATATACACTGCTCCCTCCATATAAACGTTGTTTCATATACACTACGCCTGGTAGCTGTTTCATATATGCTGCTCCCTCCATATAAACGTTCTTCCATATACACTTCTCTTGGTAGCTGTTTCATATATGTTGCTCCCTCCATATAAATGTTGTTTCATATACGTTGTCACATATACACTGTTTTGAATGCTGGTACAGTATCAACAGTCTTGAAGATGATTTAATTCTTTCTTTTGTTGCACATGGTATTGTATGGGCTATGAAATCTCTGCATTTCAAAATGGGTTGTAGGATGTAGTGAGTGTGGAGTATCTCTATCAAAATCCCACCGAAAATTGTTGATGTTGCATTGACTATGCAATGCATTGGTTTCTATGGTGAGTACCATGCATTGGGTTTTTCTCTTGAAGCCATTACATGTGTTGGTAAATTGACTATGCACTGTCCAATTTTATGAGGACCAAATAGTGTTTTTATATAGTGAAAAATCCCTTTTTTATGAAGACCGAATGGCATTTTTAAATGGTGAAAAGATTACATCAATGGTATGGTGTATACATATACAAAGAGACTTATGGTAATTGAGTTTTTTTTTATAAAGGGGACGCATGGCATATACATATATAATGGTGGATTTATATGAGGTTTAAAAAAAAACACTTATATGGGTCACATGGTATTGGATTGATATGCAGTGAATTTAAGTTGGGAGTACTACATGAAGGGCCATTATCATGTTGCTGGAACTCTAATATAAACCTTCTTGTATGCATTGTAAAGCTTTGTTTTCAACGCTGCATAGTGTTTTTGATATATATTTATGGTATATTTAGGTTGCCATATATATACACACAGTCACTCATATTTCGACTGTCTCACCCATATATTCTATACTTTAACGTTATTAAGATGAATGCCAATTGACATTTGAATTTGTTGTCCCGTCTTATTTTTCCCATTAAGAGTAAAAGTTTTGCAACAGAAGTTTTTTGTTACAGTATGCATTCAATAGGAAGTGGTGGTCGAAGAGGAAGAGGAAGATATTTCAGAGGCAGGGGGGGCAGACACTCTTAAGGAGAAAAGGTAGATTTGCACTGTATACGATGTAAGAGAAATGGATCACATGATGCCTCTACATGCAAGTTACCATGGGACAAAATTGAGCAGAAAAGAAACCAACAGAAAGGTAAAACTGGATATACAGACAAAGGTAAAGCACCTGAATCCACTCACTATGTTGTGGCACAATGTAATATTGGAGTAAATGAAGATTTATTTAATGCTTCACTTGCTTCTTGGAAAAATGATTGGTTGCTTTATTTAGGAGCAACCTACCACATGACTCATAGAAAAGATTTTTTGGAAGAATTTACTGACAATGTTGATGGAGCAGTATACTTTGCAGACCAATCAAAAATCAAGCCATCAGGGCTTGGCACAATCAGGCTTAAACTGCCTGGTCTTCCTTCTCCATCATGTTCTATATCTCCCACAGCTCAAGAGAAACTTGCTGTCCTTGGTCCACATTCGCCAACAAGGTCACTCCATTCATATGTTTGATGGCAAGCTTGAGGTAAGGAAAGCATCTGACCACTCACTTGTCATGAGGGGAATAGAAGAAGAAAGGCTTCTCAAGCTGCAATGAACCTCTGCTCGCGGACAACATTTCTCATACAATTCTCATCATGAAGAAGGTACACTTCCATCAAGTTTATTATGGCATGCTAGATTTGGGCATTTGAACTATGACAATCTCCGCTTGTTGAAGAAAAATGGTGTCGCTGGTTTGCCTACAATTCCTAGGAAACTTAAGCAATGTGATTCTTGCATCCTAGGAAAGCATAGCAAACAGTCTTTTCATGATTCACATTCAAGAGCACATAGAAAAATTGAATTCATTCATTCAGATTTATGTGGTCCAATTCCTGTTCCTTCTGCAAATGGAAACAAATATATAATGACATTTATTGATGACTACACCAGAATGTGTTGGGTTTATTTATTGAAGAACAAATCTGATGCTTTTCAAATATTCAAGAACTTTCATAAATGGATTGAAAATGATGCACAATCTCATATTAGGTATATTCGCACTGATAATGGAAAATAATACACATCAAATGAATTTGAAAACTATCTTTGCCAACATGGGATCAAACATCAAACCATTGCGCCTTAGAATCCCCAACAGAATGGTGTAGCTGAAAGAATGAATAGGACAATCTTAAATATGGTACAATCCATGCTCTTCTTCAAAAATGTAAAGATAATGTTTTGGGCTGATTCTGTTCTATGTGCTGCATATATAAAGAATAGATGTCCATCTAATGCTATTAGAAACAAGACTCCATATGAAATGTGGTATGGACATGTTCCTTTGGTAAAGCATCTCAGGGTCTTTGGTTCCACCTGTTATGCCTTTGTACCAAAGGTACATAGAAACAACCTTGGTGCTAGAAGTCGTAAGTGTATCTTCCTGGGGTATTCAAACACCTCCAAAGCATATCATCTCTAATGAAGAAAATAAAAAGTTTGTTATATCTAGAGATGTATTTTTTCTTGAATCATCCAAATCTGACAATGTTGTTGAGCGGAAACTTGATCGCTTGGATAGATTCGCCAAAATGAAATCATTTCAAGAATTTGAAAATCAGATTCCACATCTTGAAGGGGGGATTCCTATACTAGATCAACATGTGGAATCTTCTTCTGAGGAACACTCTCCCCCGCATGAAACTCCAACAACAGATGATTCTTTAAGTGATGTGATTGATAGAATTGGGAGACTCAATCTTGATTCAGTCCCAACTCAATCAACGAAGCAGCCTGGACCATCTGAGAAAGGTCCCCCAAAGTGGCTGACAAAGACACTTGAAAGTGTTCATCCTGATGAGGTTGGAAAGACAGGAACTAGAAATTCAAACCGACAAAATGGAGGTGATGTGGATGACTCTAATTCACCTGTTGATATGGATGTTTCTTATGATTGTGAATTGAACTTGTCTACAGATTTTGAACCAACTTCCTTCAAGGAAGTTGCTTCTCATGATGAATGGAAAGAAGTGATGCAAAAGGAGTATGATGCCCTCATAAAGAACGACACTTGGAAGCTGGTTGATCCCCCATTAGGAACCAAACCAATTGGCTGCAAGTGGGTATACAAGAACAAGTACAAAGCTGATGGCTCACTTGACAAGCACAAAGCTAGGCTTGTGGCAAAAGGTTTTGCACAGAAGGAAGGGGTAGATTATGAGGAAACTTTTGCCCCCACAGCAAAATGGGCTGCCATCCAGACACTCTTTGCACTAGCAGCTCAGAACGGTTGGAAAGTCCATCAAATGGATGTAAAAACTGCCTTCTTGAATGGAGATCTAAAAGAGAATGTTTTTATGTCCCAGCCTGAAGGATTTGCTGTGAAAGGACATGAACATAAAGTAAGCAAACTTGTGAAGTCCTTGTATGGCCTCAAACAAGCACTGCGAGCTTGGTATGAAAAACTAACTGGGCATCTTCTGAAACTCAACTTCAATCATTTTGATCTTGATGATGCAACTTTATTTGTCAAGAAAGTTGGAAAAACAGTTGTATATCTTGTGGTATATGTAGATGATCTTTTAATGACAGGAAACAATGAAAGTTATATTGCATCCATAAAGAAAGAATTAGGAAAAATCTTTGAAATGACTGATTTGGGCTATGTTCATTACTATCTTGGCATTGAAGTAATCCAACATCCAAAATCCATATTTCTTTCTCAAAAGAAATACATTGGAGATTTGTTAAACAGATTTGGCATGACAGAGTGCAATCCTCTTTCTACTCCAATGTAACAAAACTTAAAGCTCACATCTATTGAAGGAAAGGAATTTGAGGATGCAACAAAGTATAGACAGC
>APFE031668754.1:37152-48962 GCA_000404065.3 Pinus taeda
TCTGAAACTCAATTTCAAACATTATGATCTTGATGATGCAACTTTATTTGTCAAGAAAGTTGGCAAAACAGTTGTATATCTTGTGGTATATGTAGATGATATTTTGATGACAGGGAATAATGAAAGCTACATTACATCCACAAAGAAGGAATTGGGGAAAGTTTTGAAATCACTGATTTGGGATATGTTCATTACTATCTTGGCATTGAAGTAACCCAACATCCGAAGTCCATATTTCTTTCTCAAAAGAAATAAATTGGAGATCTGTTGAACAGGTTTGGCATGACAGATGCAATCCTCTTACTACTCCAATGGAACAAAACTTAAAGCTCACATCTATTGAAGGAAAAGAATTTGAGGATGCAACAAAGTATAGACAGCTTGTAGGAAGTCTCAACTACCTAACTACTACCAGACCAGACATTTTGTTTGTTGTTGGAATCCTCTCCGGGTTTATGAAAAAGCCTCGTGAGGGACATTGGTCTACTACAAAACGAGTTCTAAGGTACTTGAAGGGAACCCAAGACTTTGGAATCAAGTATAACAGGTGGACGACTTCAGCTTGATTGGATACTCTAATTTTGACTTCGATGTGTTATCACTCAGGTTTTCCCCAAAGTTGTAAGAAAGGGAAAGGAGGCCGATGTAACCACAAACCAATCTTTTAGATACAGGTTCTAGCCAATCTGTATCCAGAGAGGGCTCTCTCTTTAAGTTTTAGATTTGTTTTTTTTTAGATATTAGGCTAGTTGTGAAGTTTAGGAGTTTGTTTGAATTTGGGTGGTGAGATTCAATAGCAAAGGGGTAAGACTCAGTAGTTTAGGCCATTGGGCTAATGGAGTCAAGTAAGATGGCTTTATTGGACTTGGTTTCTTAACAAAGGATGGTTTTACAGAGCAAGATGGTCAAACATAGAACAAATAACGATTTTGAAATATATGGAATGATTTCAAAATGGACGAAGAGAAATTAAGAATTCTTCAACTTATTTGAAAAAATGGAACTGGAATTGATTATAAGTAAAGAGAAATTAAGTATTCTTTAAATAATAATCAAAGTGGAATAATTAGAAAACAGGAGCAATTAAGATTTCACTGCTTATTCTAATTTAGAAGAAAACATAGAAAATGATAACTTTTGAAGACAGAGTGCAATCAAGCATATTCTGAATTACTCTTTTTTGTTTATCATTCATATATGAAACATAGATGATATAATAAACAAGGAAAACTTAAACACATAAGGTATAGATGACTTATTGATCCGGTGTTTGATTCAAGAAATCTGTAAAAAGTCCTTTGCCTCAAATCTTTATCCAACAAGCCATACGAAAATTTGATCCAATCAGCACTTATTCCAAAAAACTAGTATTACAGCAATGTATATGAATCCATACCAAAATACTTCAAATGAAGAAGTATTTATACTAATTCTAAACTGAAATATCTTGAAAAAATATCAAGATTAGTTTCACAAATATCTCCAATTGTTTACATTAATAGAACTTAAATAAAGGAAATTTCAAACTAATGAATCTATTTGGTACTATTTCTATGGATTTATGGTGAAAAATAAGAGAAAGTCAAATTTGATAGCAACTCTTAGTTGATGATGAGACATCCCAGTCACTAACTGCATCCTTCCTTTGTGCATTCTGCCACAGAAATTCTGCAAACTTAGGGTCCAATTATTCACTTGTATATCTCAATCTGAGATAGATATGTAAAATGTGAAAGAGTTTTTTGTAGATAAGAATTTTTTTGAGATAAACCTCTCTCATTTCCCCAAAATTCATCTCCTGCTGTTCACAATATTCTCTGCAAACATATGTCAAAAACAGGACTTTTCACAAATTCAAAAATAGGATGTGAAGACATGCACTTATCTCCCTCTTGGTAATACTTGTGTAAAACGTGAGAGAGATTTTTGTAGCTTGGCCTGTTAGAAACAAAAACCTCTTCCAGTTTCTCGAAATACTTCTTGGATTAGCCACAATAGTTTCTGAAAAACTATTACTTAAACAGGAAATTTCTGAAGAATGTACCATTTTTGCTCTAATTCATCTTTTAACCTTGAATTTATTTCAACTGTTTTCACTTTTACTTTGGAAAAACTTCATTGCAGCTGGTGAAATTGTTTTCATCTTTGTTTAACCCTTAATGTCTTCATGTTTACTTTTACTGTTTACTATTTACTTTTTACTTTTACCGCTCTATTTTTTCATCTGTCTTCACTTTGACATGAATTTGTATACTCTATTTTGTAGCTGTCTTCCCTGTTTTTTATCTTCATGATAGCTGATTTACTTGACTTGGTCTTCAATCTGATACTTTTTAACCCTAACACACTTTGACTATTCTTTATTGTGTCCTTTTACCTTCACTGTGTAGTTTAGGTTTTTACTGTCTATTTCAACAGTAAATCCTTTTAATTCCATGTTTCCTTTGCTTGTCATTTAATTGTATGTTTTATTTTCCATCTCTGTTTGAGTATATTTGATACCAATATTGGAGTAAATAGGTCTTTGTTATAGCTCCAAATCTCACTCTTATGGTTTGTGATGCTGCACTCATGGCCTAGGGCAACCCCTCCTTCCAGACCTGGTCCAAAATTTAAAAAACAGTGTTTTATTCCTTATACGCGACATTGCCCTGAGTTAAACGCATGTATACGCAGGTAGGCATATACCCAACCTGCGTATATGTATTAAAATGCTTTAAAAAATATAAAACTCCTTAATTTCGAGTGGAGATCGTGGGTTTTACCTGCTAATCACCTGTTAGTGCCCGTGGCCCAACTGTTCCCAACCAACTCCCAACTAAAAAACTACTTTGGGAGAGGTATAAAAAGACCTCAAAGGGAAGGCCTAAAGGAGGAGAGAAGAGAGAGAAAGGTTATTATACTGAGATTTTTTCCCTGACCAAGTCTGAAGACCCTTGTGCCTTCTACACTTCCCCCATTTATACAGGAAACCCTTGTTTCCTTGTGTGTTGATGTTCATCCACTAGTTATGGCATCATGGAGTGAGCCTTGGAAGGAGATATGCTAAAGGCTTGAGGCTGGACGGATCCAGAAGGAAGCTTTGCTTGGAGCCTGCGAAAGGTTACTCAGGTGATATTACTCCTTTTGTACATTCTATTTGTCTATAATAAAGAAACAAGTCTTGGTTCCTGATATGCTTCTTCTTTATGTTTATGATGTTCATGTTCGAATTCATATGTGAATGGTTGTTTAAAGTTCATAACTAACTACCTTCTTTTATAACATGAAGATGATTTCTTTATAAGTCTTTGTCCATATATTGTTGTGTTCTTTGGAATTGGTTGTTTTGCAGGACAAAGGAGCGAAAGGGACTTGAAGAAGGGTTTGGACGCTTAAGGAACTTATTGAACGTAGGACCTGAGGTACGCCCCTCTTACTATAGAATTTGCTTATAATAGTGTAATGGCTGTGTGAATGTGTGTTTCTCTGTTTAGACAACTTTCAGTCTGCTAGGGTTTCCACCCAAAAGCCCTAGGGGAGAAAATCCCTCAACAGAATTGGTGACTCCACTAGGGACAACACTCTTGTTGTTCCTAGTTTGGGTGTTTGTCAAGCCAATCAGGGCTCAATTTCTTGTCAGTCTGCTGTTACTGTTTGGTCTGTTCTTGAATTCTAAGTTTTGCTAGTTTCTTCAGTTTGGTTTTTATTTTTCTTCAAATATTTCATATACGTTGTTTTCCTTAGTTACAGAAGCGTACGTATGCTTGTTTCCTGAAGTAAACCTGCGTATACCCAGGTTTCCTCAGGGATAGTCACATATACACGCAATCTGCACATAAGTACAGTCACGTATATATTGCAATTTTCAAGATTTATAAATTTTTGTGTCTCTGAAGGTTTGTCTGGTGGTTTCATTCAGTTTGAAACAGTCAAATTTTCAGTATCAGTTGTTTGTTTTACAGCAAGCGTCTTACTCCGATTTCTCTCTGATTGTAAGGAGTATTGGTCTTGTTTTGTTTTTGCAAGCATCATCATTTTTTGCTAAAAGCACGAAATATTTCTTGTTGGAATCTTGGTTGCTCTGATTTATCAGAGCAGAAAGATTGGTATCAATCTTTGTGTTGAATTTTTCTTTCGGTGACTTTTTGTTTTCTTGACAAAACCGCTTTTTGTGACCATCTACTTCTTTGTTTCATCAAAGTTGTCGATTGATACTTTCTTGAAATTGTCTTTTTGATCTTTTTTGGTCTTTGTTGCCAAAACTTTCATTGTTGCTTTCGATTTTTAAAGAGCATCTTTAAACACATTTATTTTTGTTGAGTTTTCATTCATTGTATGGTGTCAGCTTGCAGAAGTGTTTGTTGCGTATTGTTTCAATCGCAAAGTTTCAGTTTGTTGAGAGCATTTTTGAAAAGACTCTTTTGTTGTTGCTTTGAAGAAAACTTTTTGAAAGACTTCGTTTTGCTTTCTTGAACTTGTTTTTCATTTGGTTTTCTTTTAGTGAATGAAAGTGCTTTATGTTTGTCTTGGATTTTGTTTTTAGTGTTTAGACGAAATGAATGGTAACATCTCATATTCCATCTAGACATTCTAAGTGGCAAAATAAATTTTGATAAGAAAAGCAACTTCCATTTCTTGTTTTTAGAGTTGCTTTGAATCTTGCATCAAGCATATAGTTGTTGCATTAGGATAGATTTGCATCTCTTTAGGCATACATAGCTTTGTTAACTTTTGTGAGTTTGAAGTGTGAATTAACGAAAAGAAAATAAAAGTTTGTTTCGTTAGAAGTTTTCCTTGAACCCTATAGAAATTACTCTTCATCAAAAAATAAAGACAAGTGCATACGCCTATAGTTAGGTTTTTATTAATTTCTTTTGTGTCAAAAAAAACACCACTAGTTTCACTTCCATCATCCCCTGACTTAAAGAACAGCCTATTTTAAAATCAAGCACTAACTAAAATTCACTAGAGCTTTTTCTTTTAAGTTAAATACACCAACAAGTTTTAGGATTTTAGGGCCTTGGATTAGGCGAGTGGAGAGTTAACTCTCCAAGGCCATTCAAACGTCAAACATAGGAGTCTGAATAACGAGAGAAAATCCAATAGCGTTAGGAAGACCAGGAAAGCTTCGGGTTTGGGAGTTAAGCAAAAGGGTCTGTGAAGACAAGGAAGAGAGATACCCCCTCTCCTACTTTTCCGAACTTACCTCACGACTATTCTGCCTGGCTTCTACGACGAGTTGGTATCCATAGTTGCTACTCCTAGGGAACTACATAGGTGGCTGCGGAGGGGAATCCCGTGGCACCTGAGGTTAACGTTGCATCGATCTCGATAGTACTACTGGAGGGAACCCTTGCGAAGCTTGGGGGCTTGCACCAGTGCAGGCTATTGTTAGGAGGTTAGCGTAACTTCCTCTGTTACCTTCGTTGATAGTCCTGGGCCCTCATCATCCCATACTATCTTCGGAAGGCCCCTTATTTCACTTTCTCGTATTTTGGTGTCTGGTCCTAAACACCCGGAGCGGAAATACTTGGAAGTTGTTTGAATGATTGTATCTTTAGGGACTTTATAGTGCGTTCTCTATGCTTTTAGTTGGCCTAGCTTTCAATTTTTTGAGTCTTTAGTTAGATTTTAAACAAAAAATTCAAAGTGGTTGACCAATCTCCTAGACAGTCTTGAAGACTTCGTGGTCTTTCACCACCGAGTTTAGAGCCTTCTCTTAGAAGGCGCAGAGGTAATAATACTGGTGGGTTTCATCCCACGACAGTTGACACATCAGGGATTGATCCTCCTCTCGGGGGCATTAGTATTCAAGGAAGGCCTGGTACTTCCGCGGAACAAGAGAGGAACACTCTAGTTCTTTCTCGAGTTCGCTTACAAGCGGAGAATAACATAGAGGTAGAATAACTTTCAGAGTCGTTAGCGGCTGCGAATTCTCCCCTACCATCTAGTCATCCAGACATATTACAATACGTTTGGACTCCGACGCATAGACCATCAAGTCCAGGCTACGCTACGCGCTTACCTTCGATGACCACTACTGGAAGCATGGCTTCTACAAGTGCTACGACTGTACAGACTCCCATATATGTACAAGGGGGAGGAACTATTTCCATCCCCTCTGTCTCTTTATTCGGATCTTTTGCTAGCACGTATTTTGTTGGGTCTACCTCCATTCCATCCATGAGTGGAAATTCCCAAACCAATTCTTTTGGTTCTGGATTCTTCCCATTTGGCACCCATTCACAAGGCATTCCTTCAGCTCCGTTCAGGGCCGCCACGTCCATGATGAGTGGATCGGCTTCGTTCCAAGGTTTTCCATTCGGAAGTGGTCATATACCACATTCCAACCCAACGATAGGATCCATGCCTTTTTCTTCTATAGGACAAATCAACAATCCTTTCCAAGGTTGGAATAACCCTAGGCTTAGTAGTGCCGGAACTGGGAATCCATTTTTCGGCCAATATGGGAATAGGCCATATACCATATTTAGTTCATTCCAAAGTATTCCTCCCCTAGCTTTGGCTTGGAATCCATATCAGGGGTTATCAACTCCTTATAATCCTTTAGGAGGAAACTTTCCTAGGTATGGTGGATATATGGCCTGAGTTGGTCAAACTCCAAGTTTTGCTGGATCACAAGGCTTACCTTTTGGTTCAGCGGGTTCTACTAGTTACTTCGGGCAGCCTGGTGCCTTCCAAAATCCAGGTCAATCTTTTCAGAGCTTTTGAAGTTCCGCCCAGTCAGGGTGGAATCCCCAAGCTCCTCCTACACTTCCGTTTCTAGCAACATTGAACTTGCCAGATCTCATTAAGTTAACCAGTGATCCAATCAAGTACAATCTGGCCTGGCCTCCGGTCCCAACTAAACTCCCTTCGGATATTCCAAAATTCGAAGGGAAGAGTGGTGAGGACCCAGGTGACCATGTAACCACGTTCCACTTGTGGTGCTCATTGAACGCACCTTGACTGGTAAAGCAGCCAAATGGTATATAGAGTTGCCTGGGGCAGCTTTACATCATTTGCTGACTTAGCCAATATTTTCTTAAACCATTTTCAGTTGCCTATCCGGTATGATGCCAGAACCGAACTACTGGCCACTTTTCGTCAGGATAAGGCAACTCACATTTCTGATCATATTCAGGAATGGAGACGAATAAAGAGGCTCATTAAAACCGAAATCCCTCCAGAGTACTGTCTCGAGTGTTTTTTGAAGTCCTTGATACCTGAGATCTCCAAGGATATCTCCATGTTTGGGGTCTATTATGAGGAGCAAGCCATTTTTAGGGCCTAGCAATTAGAATTGATCTACTCTCAGTCTGGGATCCTACAGAAATACTTGCCAGATGCTCCTGGCTCTAAGGTTGACATAGCTAAGTCGAAGCCAAGTCCCCACGTGGATGGTATTTTTGGGTTGGTAGACACGAATACGGTGAACTTGTTGAATCAATTGCAGTAGTTGTCTTTACAAACTGCTTCTAACAACCAAGTCACATCATCTAACCCTACGCCTTCCCAAACATCTTCGATTAATGCCGTCCAATCTGATAACCCCAAAGGAAATAAAAATTCCAATGGGAAAAAGAAAGGATGAGGTAAGAAAAAGAACCAGGATGGGAAGCCTAATGCAAGTAAATCCGGAAATAACGCTGGTGGTGGTATAAATGAGTTGAAAAAGAAAGTTAAGTTTCCATGCAAGTTGTGCAGTGGAGACCATTTAACTCATCTTTGCCCCAAGATTGAAGATGCTCAGCGCTTGCTAGGGCAGCAAGGGACTTCTAGTTCCCAAGCTGTGTTAACCAACCCTTTTCCCCAAGGGCAACAACTTCTTTCTAGCGCGAGTTCAAACCCTGGAACCTCCGCAGGGGGCAACCAGAAAGGGGAAAAATCATTGAATGTTTTTATGATGGGTTCTAACGTCCATGTGGCTACTCGGTCACGTGATTATGGTGAAGCTGAAACTTCCAAGGACAAGGCTGTTCCCGGAAGTACTGACCTTCATATCGAGCGACCCCCTGTTGAGACTATACCACAGATACCGAAAGGTTCCGCTAAATGCATGACTATTAATCCTAATGCTAGGGCCACCCAGAATTACTCCATTATGGAGGATCTGGCTCAGAGTCCGTGTGCCATGTCCACTTTAGAGGTTCTCTAGTCGTGTCTGGCTCAAAGAAGTGCTTTACTTTCCGCGATTGGAGCATTTGATCCAACTAATTATTTAGTGCTCACTTTCGACATGTTAAATGTCAAAAAGCGACTCCCTCATCATATGGCTTTTCAAATAAAGTCTACATATCAGAAAATTAATATTTTTTGTACCATTATTGATGAAGGGGCTTCCACGTGCGTCATGTCGATGTCATGTTGGAAGGCTATTGGATCACCTTCGATTGTTCCTTCACCTACTGTATTGACTGCATTCGATGGTTATTCTCATAAGCCGCATGGGATTATCCCCGCCTTTCCTATATGTGTTGGGGGGAAGGTCGTTAATATTGAAGTAGAAGTCGTAGATGCTAACCTAGACTATAATCTCCTCTTAGGAAGGAACTAGGTATACGAAATGGACACTGTTGTTTTGACTCTGTTTCGTGTCATTTGCTTTCCTCATGAGAGGAAAATCGTGAAGGTTGATCAATTGGATTATTGTCAAATTGATCCTCAAGCAATATCCGACTCTACTGTTCCTTTAGTGGATAACCCTTGTCCGCCTACTATGAATCTAGGAGTAGGGATGTATTCCTCATTAATGGGTACTTTTGAGTTTCCCTCTCCTATCGCTAAAATAAATGCCATTTCATCATCTAAGGAATCTTCTCGAGAAGGGTTCTTTCGAACTCATTATTTTTTAGATCCTTGGACCTTGTCTTCACCTACAACCACATTAGTTGAAGGACAAGGGAATGGAATGGCATTCCCTATATCTACATCTAAGCTTAGATATCAGTCTATCGTCAACTCTGCAGAAGACCATTCTACTCCCTTTTCCAAAGAGGAGTTAGATGGCGATGTGGCCCCAGCTTGGAGCCTCGATTCTACCTCTGCTTTGGACTGCTTAGATTCGGTTTTACCTTCGGAAGAAGCAATCCTCGAAGCAATGATGGGTATATATCAACCTTGGGAAGATTTACACCATCGTTCATATTTTCTTCCTCCATTGCAAGAGGTAGAATCTAGATTCTCCGTGCTCTGGACTAGTGATGTTTGTACGGTGTCAAATCCTTTGGCTCCAGAACACGTTCGTGCCGAGGGTAATATGTCAGTGATTTAAAAAAAACACCTATAAACATCTCTAGGGACCTTAACACGATTGAGAATCTCTTCATCGGAATTGAGTGTTCCCCTGAAGAAATTCAAATTTACACCGACCTATTCAAGGAATTTCGGGATGTATTTGCTTGGTCTTATGAAGAAATGCCTGGCATTGACCCATCTATAGTTCAACATGAGATCAAGACGTATGAAAATGCCAAACCAGTTCATCAAAGGCTTCGGCCGGTTAACCCTAGGAAAGTGGCAACTATCAAAGCGGAAGTGGAGAAGCTGCTAAAGGTGAGTTTCATATACCCTGTTCCTCTTACTGATTGGGTTTCTAATCCAGTCCCTATGGATAAAAAGCAAGGAACAATCCGAGTATGCATCGATTTTAGGGACCTAAACAAGGCTTGTCTTAAAAATAATTACCCCACACCATTCATTGATCAGATTATCAACGAGTGTGTGGGTAATGATATTTTTTCCTTCATGGATGGGTTCTCTGGTTATAATCAAATTTCTATCCATCCTGAAGATCAACATAAGACAACCTTTATATGTCCCTGGGGTACCTTTGCATATAGAAATATGCCTTTTGGTCTTAAAAATGCTGGAGCCACTTTTCAGTGGGCCATGTCATATGCTTTCCACGAAATCAAGCACGTCATCGAAGCATACTTGGATGATCTCGTTGCTCATTCTAGAAAGAACACTGATCACCCTAGTCACCTTCGAATGGTTTTCGAGCGTTGTCGTTTTTATAAAATCTAGTTGAATCCCAACAAGTGCATTTTCGCGGTTACATCCGGTCGGTTGTTAGGGTTCATTGTGTCAAATGAAGGGATTCAGGTTTATCCCTTCAAGGTTGAGGCAATATTTCAGTTGCCTCCCCCGTCCTCAATTTGTCAACTTTAGAGTCTTCAAGGGAAGGCTAATTTCTTAAGGCGGTTTATAGTGAACTATGTCGAGTTCACTAAAGGGTTCATGCATTTTCTACGGAAAGGAGTTCCATTTGTATGGGACGAATTTGCGCAACAATCATTCAATGCTTTGAAAAAAGCACTAGTCTTTACCCCGCTTTTTAGTCCACCAGATTATGGCAGAGACTTCCTTTTATATCTTGCTATAGAAGAATCAACCATTGGTATGGTTCTAGTTCAGGAGGGCGATGCTCTCATTGAGCATGTGATTTATTATTTGAGCCGAGGCTTAATAGGTCCTAAACTTCGCTATTCTCTGGTTGAGAAGTTTGCCTTGGCAGCTGTCCATGTTGTCCAGTGGCTCTGTCATTATATATTTCTATGCAAAACTTTTGTCTTAGCAGCAGTCAATCCATTTCAATTTGTCCTCAGTAGGCGAGTGATTGGGGGCAAATATAATAGATGGATAGTCATCTTGCAAGAATTTGATCTCGAGTTCTTGTCAGCCAAGTCTACAAAATCCATGGTTTTCACTGAGCTAATTTCTGAGCTACCTTGTGGAGAGGATACTGTATATGAGGAAATTTTTCCTGACGAACATTTATTCCTCATCTCTTCACTCGACCCTTGGTATGGAGATATCATTGTCTATCTCCAGACTTCGAAGTTTCCCTCTACTTTCTCCAAGGATGAACGTCATAAATTACGTCACTTGGCTAAAAATTATGTTATCATCGGTGATACCTTATACCGTTGAGGGGTTGATTCAATCCTTCGGTGCTGTTTAACCTTGGAGGAAGCAGAGTTAGTGCTAAATGATTGCCACAGTGGAGCTTGTGGTGGTCATCTATCAGGGCTTGCTACAGCCCAACGCATCTTACGTGCCGGCTATTTTTGGCCTTCACTTTTTAAACATTGTGCGGAAGAGGTCAAATGTTGTCACCCTTGTCAAATCTTTACTCGCAAGATGTGTGCTCATCCAGCTCCTCATTTTCCCGTTGTCACCGTCGGTCCTTTTACTAAGTGGGGTATTGATTTTACAACTTGTAATCTGCCTTCGGTGGCGAATCACAAGTATATTATTGTGGCTGTAGACTACTTTACGAAGTGGGCCGAGGCCATGCCCACTTATAAAAACGATAGTGACACGACAGCTTTGTTTCTTTTCAATTAGGTTGTCTCAAGGTTCGATGTCCCGAGAGAGATTGTCACTGATCATGGCAGTCACTTCCAAAATCAACTGATGTCTGAATTGGCTCGTAAATTAGGTTTCCGGCAAGATCATTCATCTCCTTATTATCCTTAGGCCAATGGACAGGTCGAGGCAGTCAATAAAACTCTTAAGACGATACTCCAACGGACAATCAACAAAAATCGGTCCAATTGGCATGTTATGTTGTATTCGGCTCTTTGGGCATACCGGACCTCCGTGAAGACTGCTACCGATTTTACACCTTTTGAGTTGGTTTACGGGATGGAATCTATATTTCCAATTGAATGTGAAATTCCATCTCTTAAGTTAGCTGTAGAGCTCCTTCCAGAGACTTCGAGTCTCGAAGAGCGCCTCCTTCACTTGGAACATCTCGATGAGCAGCGTCGAGATGCCACCACGATGAATGAAGCTCATAAGAAAAGGGTCAAAATGCAGTA
>APFE031668754.1:59716-92263 GCA_000404065.3 Pinus taeda
CCTGTAGTAGGGAGCAAGTCCCTAAATTATCTCCTCCTCCAAATCTTCATAATCTACCCAATATTCTCATAATATTCCACAAAAATAAATAATATTAGGCACAAATATTCAATTATCCTTAAACCTTCCTAATTAACATATTAAAGTTAAAACTACATTATCTAATGCAAAAATAGAGATTTAATGTGTTGAAGGATGGTCATAGGCCTTAATTTTTGTTTAATTTAAAGGCATGTCCTTAATTTATGTCTAACTTAGAGGCCCATCACATAGCTAGATATGCTTCCTAGTATTATTTTCACCATCATATTTTATCTCTATTTTTGTATCTATTTGTCCAAACCTAATCCACATCAATCTTCAACATTCCTCCTAGCCTTATTATTCTTCTTTTGTGCACCCCACCATCTAGTAGGGGTAGCTTTCAGGGCTATATCCAAGGCTAACAACCTTTGATTCTCTAGAACTTGTTCTTCATAATCATGAAGAAAAATATTTGCATTGCCCAAGCTATCATAAGAAGGAATATTCCATACCTCAGATATCATACAGCGAACTGATTTGGTAATCCTTGCACAACACCTTGTGAATACTTCATGCAACCTATTCTACTAGTTTTCCAACTCTTTTCTGAGTCTGAGGTACAAGAACTATCATGTTCCCAAGTCAACTTGCCTTCTGTAGTAGGGTTAACCCAATCTTTTTCCTTTTTTGTCATCTGATAGATATTATCTATATCAGCTGTGTAGTATTCTTCTCTAATTGGTTATGTATATCTTACCCCTTCTTATGGATCCAAGGGAACAATCTCTCATATTATTCCCTTCAATTATCAACTTTCACTTTTTCAGATTAATTATAACCATATTTTCAAATGCCCAATCAAGTCCAATAAATGCACAATAGGGGTTACTGTCATCAACGATCTCTATTACTTCAAAATCAGCACTAGTGTGAACTCCTTCAATGTCCACGGTTACACTTGGTAGTCTTCCTAAGGGGATCATCCTTAACTGAATTGGTGATCACTATAGCTTCAATTTACCCATTAACTCCCATTTTTGCTTCATTAAGACATTAGCATCAAACCCCAGATCAAGGATAACCTGATCCAAATCATATACTCCTCTATACGCATTAAGCCTCATCTCTCTTCCAGTTCTCTTTTGTTGATGCAAATTATTGACTGTGCACATCTCACTTCGTAATGCTTCTTTGGATGCACAGGTATCTATCAAATCCTGAAGCCCTTCTACAAATTTTTGATCTATTAAAAATTTTATACAAGTTTGTATAAAAGACTTTAAAATACCTGCTTAATTTGTTGAACCTTGGTCTTGTGTTAGAGCTTGATCCTGTGTCAAAGCTTAGTTCTACGTCAAAGCTTGATTCTGTGCCGAAGTTGATGACACATCGCAACTAATTTTTTACTTTGGTTGTGCGCTGGAGGTTGAGGCTTCGTCATCCATAAAGCTTCTCTTTTCATCCATAAATACTTATTTTTCCTTCTGAATATCAAAAACAGGAACTTTCTCAACATTTTTTCTAACCCATGTACTTTCACATTCTTTCTTCCCATTTGCTTTATCACTTCCAGTCGGAGCTCCACTTTTGTTGACAATACTAATTTGAGGCTCTTCAGTACTCCTTTTAGCAGTCATCATTTGATTATTTTGTGTTGGTTGTTGATTTATTTTTTCTTACATCTTTTCCATAAGTATAGGGCATTCTAACAATCTCTCGCAAAATGACGTGTCTGGCCACAGTTGTAACAAATGATCTATCCATGTCCTCGACCAACTCCAACACCTCGACCTCTTCCTTGGTAGCCTACTTTACCATCGTGCTGTCCACTTCCCTCATGTCCATGTTCTTCTGATTGCATTATATAAGTGTCAACACTTCACTCCATCATTAGTTCATAAGCTCACAATTATTCTCATCATGTCCTACTGATTTACAGAAATTGAAATATAGGTTCCTTGGAGTCTGCACATATTTTTGTAACAAGTAACATTATTCTGAGTGATGTTGGTCTCTAATCTTACATATCTTGTAGCATAGGTTGGATCCTACATTTAAGGGATTCGGTGCTCTGCTAGCCATGAAATCCTTAAATATAGGACATTATTCTTTAGAATGGTCCTCTGATCTGAACTTTGTACACCATACTTCTTCTCTGACTTCTTTGCTTTTCTTGATATCTTGTATCTACAGGGTTAGGTTCACCAGATGACTCTTAATTTGTTTCATACCTGCATTAGCATCTCCTATAGGAAAATCTTCCAACTTCATCAAAATTTGTAGAGTTTCAGATTGATTTGTTATCTTTTGTTGCAAAAATGGTAATCTGATATGTTGTAACATCACAACCATAAACCATTCTTGATGTTGTTGCGGAACTATGTCGAAGCTCACTTGATCCAACAATTCCTTAAATATTGGACCAAATTCCCAATCGGACTTAGCATGTTTTTGTTTAGTTTATTTTAACTTAGTGATGCACTACAACTCAGACTTGGGCTTCTTAAATCCTCTTATTAGTGCTTCTTTAATATCTGCAAATGTTCTAATCTGATTATTTGAATACTTCATATACCATGTATGCTAGGTCCCTATAATACTAGTGGATTCCCCCATTATTATTGTCATTGTAGCCCTTATTTTTTTTGTTATGCCCTTGTTGTCACCATATTGTTATTATTGTGCCCCATAGAAACCCTCTATTGTTATTGTTGTTCCCTTACATTATTATTGTTATGTCGACTCTGATTCTATTGTGACCCATTGGACTCCTATATATAGAAAGGAGGTTTTGTCATTTGAATCATCCAAGAACTATTCATTTGTGTAATGTAAAGGAGGTTTCCCCCTCGAACAGGATGATTTTTAAGTCGTTGATCTATCTTTTCTATATTTTTGTGATTTGGTTGCATAATATTTGGAATCAGAGCTTTGAATTCCAGGGTTTCACTACTTCAAAGAGGTCCTCGTGGAATTTTCTCTACAATTCTTTTTCTACAAAGCTTCAGATGCTAAAAAAAACCCATTTGAGAAGAAATATTGATAAACATCGTGTCTGAATTTCATATATTTTCTCATCATATTTTTGGAGATATGATCAAAGGAAGTTAGGGTTTTTGCAAGCTCCTGAATTCCATCTCGAACAGGTGACCTTAGGAAAATTGTCGTAACTTTCTCTCTAAGCATCAAATTCGGATTTTGTAATAAGTGACAGAAATAAAATGGATTGTATTTTTTTGGGTATCATTTTCAGGACCAAAGGTCGAAAGTGTGAGATGTGGAACTTCGAACAAGTTCGTTCTATTGATCTAGTCTATAATCAGGCCACAATGGGAGATTGGGCATAACCTTTTCTTGGAGAATTCAATCTTGATCCAACTTCTAGGGTTGGAAATAGGACTCAGAGGGCTACCACAGGATGAAATTTGAGACCTTTGAAATCCTCCATTATAGAGATATAATAGATTCAATATTAAGCTCCTACAAAGAAAAAAAAGAGTATTTTTTTTTAAATTTGCATGAGTTTTGTTTGAAAAAATAGTTTGAAGTGATTCAAAGGGCATAGTGAAACATAACACTCATTCATTGATTCCCCGAAGAAATAAAATGGAAACACCTAGTAATCAACCTGAAATTTCAACTATGATGCATGAAGAAGAAGAAGAAATGAAACATGATATATCAAAATTACGAGACCAAGTGCAACAATTTTCACTCTCACAGAGTAAAAAAATGAAATGGAAGCTAAGATGGATGGTTTGAAGAATAACTTAAAATCAGACATGGAAGATTGAAGAATGGCATGAAAGCTAATATGGATGACATGAAAGCTATTATGGTTGACATGAAAGATAATATGGAATATTTTAAGAATGTTTTAAAAGCAAACATGGTTGGTGTTAGGGTCCTATATAATAGGATACATAATTTTGAATTGGCTATGGTTAGTCTTGTAATATTGTACATACTTTTTCTTTCTACAAAATGTTTTCCATATTAAAAAATAAAAAATGTAAAGAGGGTATGTCCTAAAAGAATAATCAAAGGACAAAAAGAAAGAAAAAAAGTAAAGAATATGAACCCCAAAAATGAGATTAAAAGTAGATCATGAAAGTGTGCAAATTCAAATGCCATTCCTTTTACTTTACTTTGCAAAATAAGATTGTGTGTAGCTTTTAAAAAATGCCACAGTCCATGATGGTCAAATAGTTTAATCTTGACTCATTCATGCTTTAAATTTCATGTTGATAGATAGAGAATAAATAGCTAGCCAAACTATTTAATCTTGGCAGATCAAGAGTTAGGTCGAGAATAATAATGAGCTCATCAGTTGAATCTAAGCCATTGGAAAATATACGGTTATAATTAGATAGTTTTCTTATCAAAAGAAAAAGAAATAAAGGGTTAGCAAGCTCAAATGCACCCATTAAAATGAAGAGAAAATGCTAGGGTAGATAAAGGGTAGGTAGAAGAAATGTTGCAAATGCACAAGGTTGCTAAGTCAAAAGCACATTCATCATGCTAAATCATGTTTTTCGTGTGCATGAGGAATTGTGAGAAAGAAAGGATATTCATCAAGCTTGTTTAATAATTTCCCCTCATTTCACTACACCCCCACATACTTATTTGCTAATTTCTCCCATTATGCCTTCATTACTTATAAATACCCTTCCCCCTCATTTTGACCTTTACCCCTTGGTTTTACACATTTCCCTAGCTATTACCCTTCAAAAATCATTCCCCCTTCCCAAAACCCCTTTCCTTAGTTTGAAACCCATTCCCCATTACAAATATCACTTTCCCCCCTTATTAATTTCCCTTTTTTCCCCTTAAAAACCCACAAAAACCCTTTTTCTTAAGTTTTCCTAAAGTACCCCTTTGAAAATCCCCCACGTTATAAATTCCATGACACCCTTTTTAACCCACCAACCCTTGGTGCAGTTAAAAATCCCCACCATATAACCTATGGTCCCACCTTTATTAACCATCAGCTTATATTAAAAATCCCAACATTATTCGTTAATTAATTACAATTCTTTGTAATTAAACCTTGGGCCCCATCAACCACTTTCCCGACTCCGTCCACGCAACTCAACTACACAATATCCCTCTGATTGTGCACCCCCAAATCCAACTGTGTACAACCATATCAGGTAGATTCATCGTTTGACTGTTAACGACCCGAGAGCACGCGAGGTTCGCAGTTTTGGCCGAGCACTATTCTGCTACATTGCAGCACCAATTTACATTGCGTGCTCGCAAAAAATACCACCCGCCATCCAAAAGCGGTGCAATGTCACACAAAACCACCTCCCCACCTAAAGGCAAAACTGCCCACTGATCATTTGCCAAATTCTAGGCCAAAATGTAACTGTTATCGGTTAAAAGGCCAAAAAAGCCCCAAATTGCTCTTTTCGCTTGTTTTTCACTACAAACCATTGTCAACCAATTGTGACACCCTAAACCCCTGAGCGACCATTTGGTCACCTTTTTCCACCTGAAGACACTGTGGACACCAAATTGAAGAAGAAAATAGCCAGTTCAAGCCTCAGTACCCTCTGCAGCTACGACAGAACCCCATCTGCGCACCAAATCACCAATTTCCAGGTATTCTTGGAAAAACCAGAACAACCCTGTGAATTTTAAAAATGCACAACAATTATTAAATGGTTAATTAATTAAATTAATTAAGAAACTTTCCTAAAATAAAGAAAAACTTGTTGTGCATCCAAACCCTCTTTTACAGATTGAAATTACCCTCCCCAATGCCCTTAGCTTCTGAACCTTGCTCCCAAAGCCACAAAAAGAGTAATTTAGTTGAACAAACTAAATTATGGCTTCCCAAACCTCTCTGGATGTAATACCTCTATAAACCCCTCACCTGGATATTGAAAACCTTGCATTAGCCAATAGAGACTTTCAAATTAAAGACACTGGTTCCCCTGCCTACCTACTAAAACTCCACTGTTGGAATAAAGACAATTTTTTAAACCAGAATGATGACATTCACCTATGGAGTCAAATTTTCCTAGGTACTTATTCTCAAAAGTACATCCATTCCCAGAAATCATCCACTTCTACCAAGCTTGCTATATTCCCAATCAAAGAGCCATAGTCACCCCTGACCAACAAGTTTTATTCACCTTTACTGCAGAATCAATTAATCAAATGATGCAAATCCAACTAGGCCCCAATGAGACCCCACTCTCCATTGAAGGCTTACTTGAATTCTACATCAAGCTAGACCTTCCCAAGAAAGCTCAAATTTTTCAAACCTTCATCATAGAGGAGTCTCATACTCTAACAGATAGTCCTCCATATGTTGCCACCATTTTTCTAAGGGAGGAAGACAAATTATAACCATGATCTCTTGCATTCTAGGGTACACCACAGATGAACATGTGGATGAGTTTTTCCTTGCTTTTATTTCTATCTTTTTCCCAGGTAAGCCTCCTACTACAATTTACAACTATGCTCAGTTCATAGCAGACAGAATCTATGAACAGTTCATCAGACTACGAAATGAGAGAGTCTTCAAATATTCGTCAATGTTATTTCATATGTTCTTTTATTTTGATTCAGACAAATTTACAGTCAGCATTCATAAGTTAGACACCAAAGGCAATCCAAGATCTATCATGTATTGGACACCATTGATCCAAAAATACTCCATTGTTTTTTCCTATAAAGACTTCATTGATTCATTTGCCCACCCAGTAATGAACATGATAACCAGTAGCTATCAGCCTAAAATCAATCAGGAGATTAAAAGAGTTTTACAGTTGGCAAAGAATAGTAGAGTGGGAGACTGGTATTTATACCAGGATCACATAGAGATAAGGATATATGGATGCCAACTAGCTCCCTACAAACTGCCCAAATACATCCCCATGAGGATATTTGCATTATAATATTTTAGGCAAATTATAAACTCTGATGAAGTCAATTTCCTATCAGCTAGGAATAAGGCCCAGTTCAAAATGAAAAATCAATTGGGACCTTTTATTTGTAATACTAGGGAAGCTAGACCAGAGGCTAATAAGATTTTATAGCAAATGAATTTCAAGAATAGTTTTCTGTGGCAATATGACCCTCATGGAGTCATAAATAAACTAAGGCTCAAAGTCAAATTGGGTCCTTTCATACATCATCCAAGACCAGACATTAAGATATTTGCCAACCAGTCAGAATGGTTGTAGAAACACTTTGATAGATATGGACAGTACTATAGTAGATGTGGAGAATACATTAATAGATGTGCAAAAGCAAATTGATACTAGTTCCTTTCAGCAGGTTCCAGCCCTAGAAGAATAGATGAATATTCCTCATATTTTGTAGACTCCAGCCAATGAAGACAACAATGCAAAAAGAACCAGGGAAGAAGGTTCTAGTTTAGCCATGGAAACTACAGATGACCAATTTGAGATCGGTTACAGGAAGAGGCCCAAGCTTAATCGTATAATTGAACAAGAAGACAACATTGACACAGTGGAAGTCACTAACACTGAAAAAATAGTTGGAAGGAATAAAGGACCAACAGATTCAGAGGAAACACACCAGCCTTCTACCTCAAACACACAACTTATTGAGAAACATCTCAACATTGAAGTCTCTTCATCTAGAAAGCCTGTGGATAAAGAGAAAGATATTAAAGAAAATTATAAGGAAATTAAGTTGAGGAATGAGGCATTGAAGGCTGAGACTTATGCCCAATACTTTAGACAAACACCTGCAAATAAAAATAGGTTAATGTCAGCCTTTGAAATTAAGACTGGGAAGATGTAAATGACATTCATGCAACCTACAGTCCAACAGCCAAGATCATCAACAGACTATAACAAAATAGATTTTGAAGTTTTGGCCAAGAATGTTCACCCCATTGACCAAATTGAGTTTCACAAACAAGCAAGTGAGATGATTTATTCCACCATGAGAAATAAAGATATGACTGTGCACAAAATCCAAAGCTCACTAGATAATATCACTACATAGTACAAGCTTGAAAAGGCCTCCTCACAGGCCAAGGACAATAGAATCAAGTCATTGGAAGACTTGGTAATTGAGCTTGGGTATAATCCCAGTGATGTCAAAGCTACAAAGAAACTGATAAATAAAAAGAATGAGGATATTGTTACTTTGAAGAAGCAACTGAAACTGCCTCATTCAGAGCATCCACAAACAAAATAGGTCTTAGAAAGTCAAACTCAATAGGAGGAGATGATGGATCTGATTCTCCAACTAAATGATTAGTTGAAATAAATGGAGAAGGAATTAGACAATTTGATACAGTTAAAACAGGCCAGCCTTGAGACTGCCACTACCACTACCATTCCAACAATCACTACAGCAGTACCATCCACCTTGGTGGCTTCATTGGCTCCTACAACTCCACTAGCTACAACACTTCCATCTACAACAACATCTACATCAGCATCTACATCAGCAACATGTTCAACAAAAAGAACAACTCAGCCAAGTGATCAAGCAAGCAGATTGGTCAAAGCAATGGAGGACATGTCCATTTAGACCATAAAGATAAATAAACTTAAAGAAAATATAACAAGTATAGAGAACGAGAACAAACTTGCACAAATTATGTATAAGGATGAAGTTCAGAAGTCAACCAGGTTAAATGAAAGAATGAAGAGCTTGGAAAAGAATTGACATTAAAGGAGCCACTTGGCCAAGCTAAAGAACAACCATGGGCCAATATCATTGACTCTGCCAATGATATTTGGCCATCTATACAAGTCATCTTTGAACAAAATTATTTAGTCAAAGAGGCTACAGAAGCAATTTAGAGAGTTAAGGGTGAACTAGGAGACATGCCAAAAGAAGCCACTAGAATAATCCATTTCCTTAACTCTAAAAACAAATATGAATTGTAGGAGCTGGACATAGCTAACAAGATTAGCACCATACTAGAGGTAAAAAAGGTGCTTACCAAAAGGAATTTAATGATGAACCTTGAGGACAAATTCCAAACCATGCAGTTGGCTATAGACAGGTTCATGGTTAAGTTTGATGCTTTAAGGCAGAAAGGTCTACCAAATCCCTTGGTGATAAATGACAAATTGATGCCACATGAAGACTACAACAGGATAATCAGAAAGGTGGCAAGAGATCAAGCCAATAATTCCTCTATGAAGGGAATGCCTACAGGAAAGGTTCTATACCGAACATTTGAGAACCTATTTTACCTCTAGCATGAGGTAAAAACACCTTTTTATGAACAAACCCACCTTTGCTAAGTACACAAAAGTAGATGAAATTTATAGGAAAATGGTAAATATCAAATTACTAGATGCAGATATTTGGGAGAAGTTAAATGGCCTACTATAAAAATGCACAAGAAAAGTGACAGATCAACCAGATGAAATAGTATCAGGTGAAAGTGTATCAATTAAAAGGGAAAAGTAAAAAAGAACGGCCAACGTAGAAGACCAACAACAAAGGAGAATAAACAACAAAAGATCAAAGAATAAAACAACAGATCCTAATAAACAAGGACAGATTACAATAGTTGAATATCTGTCTCTATCTTCTTGCATGAATATATTTCTTTCTCCTCGATTAATTCCCAAGATAGTTTGGGATATTTTTTAAACTATTTTTGTATAAATACTTCATAATTCGAAGTATAAAGGGTGGATTGCTAGACATTTCTATAGTTGTATTGATCTTAAACCTAAGGGTTATTGTACCAATTTTTCAAGTCAGCAGACTAGACTGAGTAATAAATAGCTTACATTACAGGATTCATGTGTTGAGCTACTTCAATGAAGTATTTTATCTTGTCAAATTGTTATTTTCTTATGTATTTCACAAACTTGCATGTTATCTAAATTTAATTAATTAACTAGAATTATATTACAGAATTTGTTCAAGTACACTTTGTCTTGAAAAGTTAATCATTTTAATGTTTTCTTCTGATATCCGGATCTTAGAATTCTTAATTTCTCTCCCATCCCGATTGACCTCTTTCACTTCCTTCTTAATCCGGTCTAAGGAACCCTTAATTTCTCCCAGGATCCGATTGAAATCAACTTCACCATCCAGCCTTAAGATCTGAAATTACTCAGCTACCTTACCTTGTAGACACTATTTTTAGAACTTGATCCAATCTTGTTTTCTTGACACTTGATTCGATAGCCCAATGGTAAAAGACATCCCTCTATCCATCTAAGTCATTGATTCCACCACCAAATCCAAATCAAAACCCAAGTACAATCATAACTAGCCTAAAAT
This sequence comes from Pinus taeda, assembly GCA_000404065.3. Lineage (NCBI taxonomy): Eukaryota > Viridiplantae > Streptophyta > Pinopsida > Pinales > Pinaceae > Pinus > Pinus taeda. The sequence continues at coordinate 69,989 of APFE031668754.1, forward strand.
CAAATAATTGAAACAAAGTTAAATCATAAAGATAGAGCCCTCTCTGAGCATTAGGAAGGCTAGATCCTAATCTCCAAAGTAGGTTTTTAGTTACCTCTATCATTTCTTTCATAACAACTCTAGAGAAATTTTGGAGTGTTAACAGAAGGTTTCAAGGAAGATTTGACAAGGTTGCTACAAGAAATGCTTCCTAATGGATAAAAGGTATTATATGAAACTCATGATGAGAACAAAAGATATGTTAATCATGATTTCATAAACTCTAACATTGTATCGAAGATCTGTCATGTTCCAAAGATTGATATGAGGAAGTTTGATGGTAAGGATCCCGTAACATGGATACTACTGATGGAGAAATATTTCGATCTCAATAATGGGCAAAACACACAAAAGGTACTCATTGCAACTTTATATTTGGAACCCAGTCAGTTTGTATGGTATCGATGGCTTTGCTCTCATAAAAAAATTGTCACTTGGTTAATTTTTACGAAGGAAATGATGGCACGTTATGAGGATACAAAGAGAAACACCTTCTTTAATCAGTTGATAGATCTCAAACAAAAGGGTTCAATGGTGGAGCACATTGAGTACTTCCAAAAATTAAATATAAGGGTAAATGATATTCCAGAGGAGCATAGGATTGATGTGTTCATAAGGACCTTAAAAATATAACTTCCAACATGAAGTTCGCCTTTGGGAACCTAATTCATTGGAAAATGCATTAAAGTTGGCAAGAAAAATTGAAAACAAAATTATGGAAACAAGGAAGCCTACCACTCACAACTATAAAGATGGAAGTGTCGCTGCCCCTAGCCTACCACAACCTACAAGGTTGAAATCACAACACTTGGAAGTAAAAAGAGAAAAATGGCTTTTTTATAGTTGTGATAGAAAATACACTAAAGGTCATAAGTGTGCTGAGAAGAAATTATTTTACATAGATTGTGAAGAGGAGGAAGAAAAGGATCAAGAAACACCAAAAGAAGAGGATATATAGTGAGAACCAACCCTAGATAAAGAAAAAACGAATCTGACCATATCTTGTAATGCATTGTCAGGAATTACCACTCCTCAAACTCTCAAAATAGAAGGACATATCAAGAAGAAAAATGTAATAGTGTTGATTGATTTGGGTAGAAATTATAATTTTATTCATTGTAAGATATCCAAGGAATTGAATTCCTTCCTATATCGTGTAGCAGAGTGTCAAGTGATTATTCTAAATGGAGGAACCATAAATTGCTCTGGAAAGTGTCATAATATCAAGCTATCCATGGGAGAATATGTATTGAATAGTCCAATTCTTTCCATTCCAGTGGGTGGTGTTGATGTTGTACTAGGAGTCCAATGGCTAAATTCTTTGGGTACAACAGATTTTAATTTCAAGAACTTTTCTTGAAAAAAATTTCAGAAGGAAAGGAAGTGGAATTAAGGGGTATCGCTAGGAAACCAAGAAATATAATCATCTCTAATGGCATGACAAAGCTTCTAAAGAAAGAATAGTGAGGCATAATTGCACAATTATGTTCACTAGAGGTTCCCACATCTAAATCATGTATTTCTCTGGATCTCCAAAAAGTCTTGGACAATCATTCCAAGGTATTTGAGACTCCCAAAGCCTGCCACCTATTTGTGATCATGACCATGCTATTCATTTGATTCCAGGAAGTATTCCTCCAAACATCAGGCCTTACATATATCCCTATGCCCAAAAGAGTGAAATTGAATGTATGGTTGCAGAAATGTTAGAGGTTGGTATAATTCAACCTATTCAAAGTTATTTCTCTGCTCAAGTAGTATTGGTGCACAAAAAGGATGGATCATGGCGCATTTGTTCGGATTATAGGGAGCTAAAAAATCTCACTATTAAAGATAAATTTCACATTCCAGTCATTGATGTATTAATGGATGAATTACATGGAGAAATTTACTTCACCAAGTTGGATCTTCGTTTAGGATATCATCAAATCAGAATGAAGGCTAAAGGCATTCGAAAATAGCATTTAGAACTCATGAGGGTCATTATGAATTCTTGGTCATGCCTTTTGGCCTTATCAATGTGCCTTCTACATTTCAAGGTTTGATGAATTCCATTTTCAAACCCTTCCTTAGAAAATTTGTGTTAGTATTTTTTGATTATATACTAATGTACAACAAGTCTTGGAAGGATGATGTTCAACCTGTTGACAAGTTTCTCAAACTATTGGAGGAGAAACAATTATATGAAAAAAGATCATATTGTATCTCATGAAGGTCTTAAGGTAGACCCTAGCAAAATTAAAGCCATTAGGGAATGGAAAATTCCCACATCCATAAAGCATCTGAGAAGATTTCTCAAGTGGACAGGATATTATCGCAATTTTGTTAATAATTATGGGAGAATAGCAGCACCTCCAACAACATTGCTGAAAAAAAGATGCATTTTTTTGGACTCTAGAAGCAACGAGGGCCTTTGAACATCTTAAAGAGGCAATGTGCCAAGCACCAGTATTAGCTACGCCAGACTTCACAAAAACCTTTATTGTGGAATGTGATGTCTCAGGAAATGGAATTGGTGTTGTTTTAATGCAAGAAGGAAGACCCATGGATTTTTAAAGTCATCCAATCAAAGGAAAGTATTTACACAAAGCTATTTATGAGAAGGAAATGTTAGAAATACTACATGCACTTAAGAAATGGCAACCTTACCTAATGGGAAGACAATTCAAGGTAAAAATGGATCATGATAGTCTTAAATACTTTTTAGAACAAAGATTATCTTCAAAAGAGCAAAAAAAATGGGTCACAAAGATGTTGGGTTATGACTTTAAAATCATCTACAAAAAAGGGAAGCAAAATGTTGTTACATATGCACTCTCAAGAAAGGGTGAGGATGTGGAAGCATTGTTTTGTGCCATTTCTATTATCCAACCAGATTTGATAAACAAAGCAAGGGATTAATGGAAGAATGATGAAGAAGTGTGGGCACTCATTCAAAAGTTGCAGTAATACCCCAGTACATCTAACACATTTAGCTGGAAAAATGATTTGTTATGGCACAAAGATTGCTTATAACTTTGTAAGAATTCCCAAATCAAACAAAAAATTCTTCTCAAATTGCATGCCTCTTCATTAGGGGGGCATTCAGGATTTTTAAAAACTTACCAAAGGGTTAAGAAGGAATTTTTTTTAGGATGGCCTTAAATCTTATATTCAAAATTTTGTGGCTGAATTTTTAGTTTGGCAACAAAATAAAGTTGAAACAATTAAGACCCCAAGTCTATTACAACCTTTATCCACTCCAAGTCAATGTTGGGAGGAGGTTTCAATGCATTTGATCACAAGTCTATCCAATTTTGAAGGAAAGAGTGTCATCATGGTGGTAATTAATATACTTACCAAGTATGAACACTTTTATGCATTAACTCATCCATTTAAAGCCAGTACAGTTGCTACTGTATTTATGGAAACAATCCAATAGCTACATGGAAACCCAAATATTATTGTAAGCGACAAAGATCCCATTTTCACTGGAAATTTTTGGACAGAATTATTTTCTTGTTTGGGTACTCAATTAGCTCATAGCTCATCTTATCATCCTCAATCTGGTGGAAAACTGTGATAGTGAACAAATGTTTGGAAGGATATTTGCATTCCTTTGTAACTGAAAAACAGACGCAATGGGTCAAGTGGTTGCCTCTGGTTGAATGGTTTCATAACACTTCCTTCAATACTGCAACAAAAATGACCCCATTTATGGCACTTTATGGATACATCCATTGTCCATCACATCATCTTTAAGAGAAAATTCTATGGTTCAAGCAATGGAATATCACATCAAGCATCAACAACAAGTTCTTCAACTCTTAAAGGATAACCTCACTATGGCACAGAATAGAATGAAACAACAGGCAAATCAACATTGCAGTGAAAGAGTTTTGATATAAGTGATTGGGTATTTCTATGACTACAACCATACAAACAAATGTCCCTTAAGCAAGCTAAGAAGGATAATAAATTATCACCAAAGTATTATCGTTCGTACAAGGAGTTGCAAAATATTGGTACTATGGCATACAAATTGGAGCTTCCTGCATCTTCCTAAGTGCACCCATTTTTCCATGTTTCATGCTTAAAGAAGGTTATAGGTGACAGACTATCGGTTCAAACAATACTACCAAAACTTGACAAGGAAGGAAAATTTGTATTGGAACTTGAAGTAGACATAGAAACAAAAGATTGACAGCTACAAAATCGATCCATTTTAGAGTATCTCATTAAGTGGAAGAACTTACCCACTAAAGATTTCACATGGGAGGATGATAATTCTATACATAAGCATCCAAAACTACTCAAGCATTGAGGAAAACACCTTTTTGAAGGAGAGGGGCATGTTAGGTCCCTATAACACTAGTGTATTCCCCCATTATTATTGTCATTGTAGCCCTTATTTTTATTTTTGTGCCTATGTTATCCCCATATTGTTATATTGTGCCCCATAGAAGCCCACTATTATTATTATTGTACCCTTATGTTATTATTGTTATGTCAGCTCTTATTATATTGTAACCCCTTAGACTCTTATATATAGAAAGGAGGTCTTGTCATTTGAACCAACCAAGAATTGTTTGTTTGTGTAATGTAAAAGAGGTTGCCCCCCTCGAAGAGGCTGATTTTAAAGTCGTTGATATATCTTTTCTATCTTTTTATGAGTCGGTTGCATAACAATGTCAATACTCTATCTCAGAGCATCGTAATGAGTTGCGCTTTCCTTATATTTTCATCATTGATCTGCTTCGCAGTCCATACAGATTCACATCAGAACCAAAATTGTTCTGGATCCTCCGATCCAGTTCCTTTGCAAATAGGAAGCTTAATATCATGAACCATATTTATTCTTGGAGGTGGATGGCGGGTATGGGGAGTAGGGGGAGGAAGAGGGGAAGAGACAAAAACACCTTGGTTATTATTGGACTCTGGCTTCTGCAAACTATCAGACTAAGAATGTGAATAATATGAAGTTACCCAGGGTTTATCAGGGTGGCTATCTTATTTTTCACTTTCAAATTCATTCAAAAGACGAATATACTCAGTCTCTACAAAGGACTTCGGGTTTTGTCCACGAGCTCTCTTTCTGGTATCTATTCTATATATCTTTCCACTTCGCATTACTATGATCTCTTGCTCATATTTATTCTCTTTTATTCCAAACATTATTAAACTAGCAATCTGACTACATTCGTAAACTCCCTTTTCACGCAGAAGCATCTTAATCCAAAGTTTTAAAGACTTCAAATACTTACCTTGTGGTCCTCTAAATAATCGTCATTTCACTTTGTCGTAGGACACATTTGAGTCTACTCTGAACTCGGTAATGAATCCTCCCATGATGTTATTAATCCAAAAATCAACAACCCTTGAAATCCCATTTTCAGTGCTCATGAGTCGTTGTATTAGCTTAGGAGTCCACATTGTAGGTTCTCCACCTTTAAAACAGTTCTTTCTTTCAGTAACCTTGATATCCACTCATACAGTTCGACAGGAAATGATGCGAAGAAAATATTGTATTGATATGTAAAAATATAATTTTGTATCCAAACTTTAGATGTCAGAAGAGGGTTTCTGTTCTCTTGATCTGCAATTATTGCTCTTTCAATTCTAGCCAATCTTGAATTTCCTTCTACAACGAATGCGACATCCACATATCCCTCAAATAGATCCCAGTCCCAGATACAGAACCATTTGTTTGATATGATTTGGGTTGACTTAGGTTCAACCTATACTGTGCACCAACAAAACCCTCAATCGTTGGCCCTTTCAGCAATGACTTCCAAGCAAATCAAAGTCTCACTCGAAGTGACTATGGGAGGATGCAGAACCAGGTTTTTGTAACCTTGAAGGATGATTCGATGTGGTGTTTTATATTCTATTCTATTATTAACATTCATAAATCACTTTGTTTCATTCATTTAATCACTTAACATAACATATAAAGCCATAAATCATCATTGTACTGAAATAAAGTGCAACTATAATAAATTGCTACATTACAAAAGCTAGTAAGCAAATCTACACATGAAGACACCAATTTTACTATGGTTCACCCTAATGTCAGTCTACATCCGCAAGAACTATTGCTTATAATAATAATTTTGTACAAAAAATGGTTCTTGGTCTGTGCACTCAGCTACAGGCTATCTACACACTCAGTTGTAGGTTGTTTGCACACTTAGCTGCGGACTCTGGCCTCTGCACACTCAACTGTAGAGCTTTGCCTCCTTTGCAAAACCACAGATCACAAGAATACAACTATTCAATTCAATATGTGATGTCTCTCTTATTTGTTATTGATCCCTATATATACTATTAGATTGAGGGATATATCATCAAAATACCATGGTCCATATACCAGGGATTCCCTAAAATAATCTACGATGGTCCGAAAACCATTCATATTTTACAACATTACATGCTTCTTACAAAAAGGAGGGGCTTCGACCCACTCCGACACCCTTATACATTGTTTTATATTCCAACTAATTCACTGTGTGGTCCACTTTTTACTTCACTGCACACTCCGCTCCACAAAATGTGGAGCCTTTGCCAAAACCCAGGGCAAGTTGGGTTGCAACCAACAATTCCTCGACCAAGAAATAGGAATTAGAATGCATTAGTTATATTTCTGCATTTATTCTTGCTGTAATTTATTAAAGGAAACACACTTTAATCTAGATTTGTTTAAAAAGGATAAGGGACTTTCATTTTGATAGTTACCTTCCTTTTGTTTATTTCTATGAAGAATTAGCTTTAATTTTAATTTATAATTACATATATAAATTAAAATTCGATTTTATTTCGTTAATATTTCTTACAAATATAATTATAGTCCAGTCTTTTGAACTAGTTACATTTTGTTCTGGTCTTCTTATTTGTTGTACCATAATCTTGCTATTATCTGTACAAATTTCATTGTATTCTTTGTTAATGATAATCTAGCTTTTGTATAGAATATTTGATAGTTTTATGTGTATAATTAGTAGTTTAGATTTAACATATTAGTTAGCATATAGATTTTATTTTATCATTTATTAACCAATAGCTTTAGGTATATTAACAATAGTTTAAATTTTACATAGGTTGTATAGGTTAGGATTAGTCCTCCCCTGTTTTTTATTCTTTGCAAAAGGAGGAATAGAAAGGCTAATGAAGCCTTAAAACCCATTGAGAGTGACCATCCCAAATAGCTTGGGTTATTTAAAGAGCTTCGGTCTCGGTCATTTCTCCCTTTTTGACAAAGGTCATAAAACCCGCGTCAAAAGAGACATAGCCTACGAGGAGTGCACTCCATTATCATTTGTTGGGTATCATCTATATTTTATTGGTGTTCTCTTCTCCATTTCAGTTATTTAAATTTCTTATTAAACTTTATTAACTCAATTTTTTTAAATAAAAATGTGGGAAATTGAGAAGTTATGTTTAAGAATTCCAATTAGTGTAATAAATCAAGTTTAGCACTAATTTTTGATTTCCAAGTGTTGGTATTGAATGCTAAACAAGTCTAAGCTCAAGCATAGATAATGAACGCTTGAATATTTCAATGTTGGGATTGGTGAGATGCACATTTTAACAGAAATTAATGGAATAGGAAGAGAACAAAACTTCATTGAGTCTAAAAGGATGTTTTGGCAAGTTTTTTTCTATTTGAAAGCCATGTTGGAAGAGTTATACAAAGGAAAAAGGAAGAATGGACAAGAACCAAGTCAAGATAAAGAAGAATAAGGTGGTGGTGACCCTTCTCAAACTCCTCTTTTCCATCTTCTCCTCCATCTCCATCTCCATCATAAAAAAGGAAATCAGAGAAAGCTGATTCTAATTTTCCTTTCTTAAAATTAGACGTAAAATTCAATTTTCGAATGTACAATGGAGAGCTCGATGCAAAGAAATTGGATAATTGGATCAATAAAATTGAAGAATATTACAACGCTTAATTAATTTTGGATGAAGAAAATAAAGTTCAATTAGCTTTTCTACAACTAGGAGGAGGAACGACATTGATATGGTGGGCGAATAAGACACAAAATATTTCTTTAAAAAGTTTAAATGGTATCTTCTTGTTATGAATTTATAGCTACATTAAAAAACAATTTTATCCTTTAGATATATGCAACAAGTAATAATGTATTGCTACAATCTAAGTCAAGGTAGAGGATAAAATGTGCAAGATTATACTCAAAAGTCTAGGAATATGGCCCTAATGTTGGGCATTCCTCTTTATACACATGAAACTATTTTGAACTATATATGGGTTTCATAGTTCTTTTATTTATACTATTCTTATGTGTAACCCCTAATCATGATGTAGTTTGTTTCCAAGCCACCCATATTGAGTCAAGGGGAAATAATGTTCAGGACAACTTCTCAATGAAACAATTTTAGTCGAAGGAAGATGAGAAAAAAGAAAGGGTAAGGTGAAGAGAAAAACTTAATGAAGAAATAATATGAGAAGCCTTTTGTAACAACCCCTAGTTGATTTTCTATGTAAATAAAATATGACCAAGGTCATGGGACATGTATTCCAAGCTGAATGTTGGGAAAGCACTTTAGTGGGCATCACTTGTGATTAGTAATGGCTAATTGACAAAGTCATTGGTAATGGAAAGATGAAATAATTGGCATTTTATTTACGAAAATAAAGGAAAATAGGAAAACAGGAAGGTGAAGTGACACAGATTTGCATGTAAGGAAAATTAGAGGAAAAATGAAGGATAAGGAAGAAAATAGAGGCCTCAATGATAAAAAGGTTTCAGAGAAATAGTACCCAATTTCTAGTTAGTTTTAGCTTTTGTACAATTTTATGGTGGAGCTCTAGTTCATTCTCTTGTACTCTTACATTCTTAGAGAATTATTGGAGCATGCTTGGAGCGCTCTCGCATTCAAATGCATTTTTATAAATAAACCAAAGGAGGCAAGGAAGCGCAATGGAGTCATTGGCTCAACAACTAGAACTGGATCGCTTTGCAGGTAATAGGTTGCATCTGTGATTTCCTTGTTGATTTTTGGATGCATGGTATATGCATGTGGTTTCTTGGTTATGTGTTTTCATTGGCATGGAAACATTTATGTATTGATAGTGGTTTCAGCCTTGCCTTACCATTTCCTAGATAGCCATGGTGTTGTGGATTTTTCTTTATTGGTGCTTTGGTTCCCTATGGTTTTGGGCTAGATCAAATGCTTTGGAATCCTTGGAACAATTTGGGTTGATTTACTAGTTCTCGAAGCCATAGATTGGGATAAACGCTCTAGAGCCCTTGGTGGGTTGAATTACTGGTCCCTAGAGCCACAGTTGGAAAAAACACTTTGGAGCCATGGAAGGCTATGGGTTGAGTTACTAGTTCCTTAAACCTTGGACAACTTGGGTTTAGACCAATCTGGTTGATGTTAGTGATTTCCAAACTGTAGAGGTAGAATCACTATGGTTGAAGGTTAAGGTGGTTTGGCCTCTAGAATCCCTAGTTGGTTTTGTTTTGGTTTATTCCATGATATCCCACATTCATGCTTGCAATATGGTGAGGGGGTGATTGGCTGAAAGAGAGATTTGGATCAACCCAATCTATGGTCGAATGGTACGTGGAATTCCCTAACTTCGCTGGCATTTTCATATGTTAATAAGAATTTTTTTCCTTTTGTTATTTATGAGCACTTATTGTTATGGGGAATTTTTCATCTACGAATAAACACAATTTCCCTAGGTGGGTAGCTACACCTAGAACAACCAATTTAAAGCGCTTAACATTTCTCTATAGAAGATAAATAAGACAAGGGACCTACTTGTTATCTTTCTGTTTCCCTTTGTCTCCTTTGTTTGTCTCTCGTCACTCCTTCTCAAACTTAATACGCTCGACAAGTACCTGCAATCATAAACAGAGGACAAAAACCAATCAAAGCAAGAGATCTATCTACTATAAGAAAATGGAATCAAAATAATTTACACATATAATCATCATACATAAAGACAAGAATATGGGAAAAGGTGTAAACATATTTATTAAGTAGAGGGAAGAATTACAACCATGAAATCTGATCCATTATCACTCTTCCAGCTTGGTTTCCAACCAACATCACATAAAAAACACAACACTTCGACAGCATAACAATACTTTCTTTCAATCGCAAACCTCGCACCAACAGTATCTCCTTACAAATTCTCAAAGTCTAGCCCCTGATCACTTAGATGAGTGCTTAATTTATAGGAAAATGATGGTGGTTTGGTCATAAATGAGGGTATTGAATGGCCTTCCCAACTTAGAGTTAGTTTCCATGGAGAAAGGGATGAGAGAATAGGAGGTTACTTAACTCATTCCCTATCCAATTTCGAGCTCATAGGAGATGATAAGTGTGGGAATCTTCTACATGGCTCCAGAAGATAATAATATTCCCAGAACCCTATGATGATTTCACTCAATCTCCCCAGCACAGGTCAAAGTGGACCTAAGTGCTTTGGAAAGCACCGTAACATGGGCCTACCTACACTGAAGCGCACTTACCCCTGACCAAGGCTGCACTGGTCCCTCAAGGAGGCATTTCTGGAGGGATTTAGGCCAAGAAACTCTCAGGGAAGGAGGCATTCAAAATCATGACTTATCTAGGGCATGTATCAACTGAATTAGGGTTTGATGAGCCCTAATAGTACTAATCTGAATCATGGGAGTGATGTGCCCAAATGGATCTGTAACACTTATACTAGTTATCATGTTGACATTCTGGTTGATTTTACACGGTTTCTATAGGTTTATATGTTGGTTATATGATGTATGTTGTCTATGTCTCTTGACATGTTTTGAAAAATTATTGAATGGCTAATGAATGCATGGACTAACAAGTGCTATTGCAACTAACTAGAGAGGGCTTAGAGCCTTCTTGGTGATTCTTACATGAGAACTATCAGTTCATGACCAGATATGCATTCATGACCTATAGCTTATACGTTTACCATATGTTTGACAAAATGTCTAATGTGTACTAGGAAATATAGGTCAATTTTTGGCTTCAAGTTTCAATGTTTAGCATTTTCGACATGTTAATTTTGATTCTGGAAAGTTACAGGGAGTTCTCGGCAATGATCTGGAGACTAGCTTGAAAAAGTGGCTCATATCTCAGAAGTGTTGGCACTGAACTAGATGATTTAGGTCATAACCTCGGGGAAGTAGGCTTGTGTGTGCAACTGGGGCCTCATAAACTCACTCTTGACTTGTTTTGCATGCGATTGGGAAGTCAGGTCAATGAAGAAGGGTTCCATCTCAGGGTTTGATCACTTGGGCTGGTTGTTCAGCCCTTGAGTGATATGTAATCCCTATAGGATATCAGTTTTTGGTCAAATTGTAGGCCTTGCTTCCTTAACTAGAACTTGGAGGTCGGGTCATGTCATAGTAACACTTGACTCATGTTTATCCTAGCAAGATTATGAATTTGAGTAAATGTGGGAGGATGTGTCACACCATCTTATTCAAATAACAAAAAGGAAGTACATGATGATATCACACGTTGGAAAGTTCTTTGAGAAATAAATCCAAAGTGATTCAAGGATAGGAAGTGTAATAAGAAAGACACTACTATAATCCAGCAATACCTTGGATAAGATTCAGATGATGTAACCAACATCATGGTGATGTGAATACAAGGTAAATCTTCCTCGAATAGTTCTAGCTCAAATTGATTCGTTTCTAAACACACACTGATATCTTGTTTGATAGTGGCTCACATATTAATCTCATTTCTGAATAAATTTTTAAGACGTTAAGAGTAGAAATTGACCCTCATCCAAAACCATATCCTTTAGGATGGGTATGTAAAAATACTAATTTACAAGTATCTAGACAATGTAAACTCATATTTGCAATTACCTCTAAGTTAATAGTTGAGATAGAGTTAAATTTTGTACCACTTGATATTTTTGGAATTATTTTGGGATTTCCTTATTTGTATGACAATACAGTTATCTTTTATATGGAGGAAAACAAGTATCATCCCGCAAATTATAGGAGCATAGCATAAGAACTCATCATGTGAAGTCTAACCCATCTCTTGCTACTACATGAAAAATGCAAAGATTGGTAAATGCAAGAAAAAAATTGTACTCATGTGTGTAAAAGCTAAGGATGATGATAAATCCAAATATTTCTTGACTTAAGCTTTGTAGTCCATTACTATAACATGTACCAATTATGTAGTGATTCCTCCCATTTCTTCTCTTCCTACAATGTATCCTTCTACACCTGTGGAAATTAAATTAGTAGTAGTTAACTACATATATTTATTGGTTGATGTAATCTAGTTGGATGATGTTGAGGACCCATGAAAGAAGATGGTCATTGAAAAGGAAGAGGCTTCACTAGAAAAAGTTGATAGTGTTTCAGGTAATTTCTAGAATATTTATTTCAATTATGATAGTAAAACAACTAAGATGGTTGGCATTTATTTTCTACATAATATGACAAATGAATTAAAAAATTACAAAATCCAAGTTAACCCATTGAATCATCTATTACACTACACAGATGGTATGCATACAAGTGGTTTTATAGTTCTATTGACTTACCATGGATTTCCAAAAACTATTTTTGGAGTCAGAATGTGAAAAATGAAATTGAGCTTGACATGTTGGGTTTTGTTTCCCTAGGCAACATATATTATCAAGCTAGGATTCTAGTGCCAAGAGAAACATTGAAATTATCACTTAAGGCCCTAAATAAAGTGATGGATTTCCTAGCATCTAATTTTTAGTGAGAAGAGGGCAATGCTAAGTCTGTGTACTATGATATTGTTGTTTGTTGTTTGTAATTTGTGTTTGCAGAACTAAAAGGAATTGTTGCAAAACATGTGCTGGGTTTCATTAAAACATTAGGAATGTCTTTGGCTTATGTATTCATTAAAATTCTTTATATATTTCCTATTTACAATCATGACCTCTATTCAAATGGCAGTCTTGATGATTGTTCTTCATCATAGAAGTTGCTTATATCATGATGGATTGATACTAAACAAGTGAAGAATTTATATCCTTGCTTTCTAAATGAAATCAAACTTTTGGTTGTCTAAAATCTTCTTAGTGCGGAGGACTAATATAAGAGGATCTCTTTAAATTATCAAATCATTTTTTAAAATTTTGATGAAAATATCTTCATATCGAAGAGCTCATTAAACGATTTCTAACACAATTTGAACATGGTCAAACAAACATTGTATGCAAAACTTATGGTTTGAAAAATTTGAAGATAAACAAGTAAAAACATGGTACAATATTGACACATGGATGAATCACATGCTAACACATGGACCAATCACATGCAAACACATGGACCAATGTCATGAGGTTGACATGTGGATCATTGAGAAGGAAACACGTGGAAATGTGGCACTTCATATGTGGAGGTTGATTAGTTGAGATTTACAAGGGATTTTAAAAATCATATTTTATTATGCCATCCCATCAAAATTTATAGAATCATGTGCATATTATACCTACCATCATATATGCTCGCACCCACGAAGGAAACTGATGTAGGAGCATTTGGCTCAGAAGAATCATTGTATTTTAGTAGACATATGGAGGTCTTGTGTTTTAAAGAAGTTGGTTTCCTAAATATTGAATTAATGTAATTACTTGGGTTTTGAGTGATTTTAATGAAAATAGGAATTAGTTAAGTATTGTGAGGATATTTGTAAATGTTCCAAAATGTAGGAGAACATGAGTGATGATGAGTAATTAGTATGGATTGAAATATTGTAATCTTAGAAAGTAGTTCATGATTTATGGAGGATCCTTAGGACTAGTTGAAAGTTGAGATCCTTAAGGGATAAAAAAGTTATTTTAGGAACTAATTGAGGACTTAGAGGATTCTTAGGGTTTAGTTGAGAAGATTGAGGATCTGAACCAAAATTGGTAAACATGATCCTTTTGTATAAATGTAAACCTCGAAGGCTTAAAAGAGAGATTTGGAGAGTTAGTGAGAGAGATAGGAGGTTTGGATTGTGAGCCTACGGGAATTGAAATGAAAAAGGGCCACTGATACAGATCATGTAAAGGCAGATCAGGCCAAAGCTAGATTGTAAAAACATAGTTTTATTTGTATCTGTACATTTGTTAATAAATGAGGAAATTGAATTCATTGTGACAGTGTGTGTCATTCCTTTTATGTGTTGAGTGATCCGTAATTGGGAATTTATGGCCCTATGTGATAAACCATGATGAATAAATTCAAGTTGAATTTCAAAAAGTCTTTATGAGTGACAAAAGACTTATCGTCTGGGTAGAATCCATGTGATTCCAGTCGGATTTAATAGATGTATGTACAGGTCAAGTAATTATGAAATCTGAAGGAAGGGAAATAATACAGGGTGTATTATGTATTCTAGTTCGAAGTGGTGTTAAGGAAACAAAGGTACAAGTTGCAGGAAGAGTAATCAAAGAAGTATCGGCGCATTGTTCCTCAGTGGAGAAATGAGTTCGCAGAATTGAACTTGATAACAAGACATTCTAGAATGGTGAGTTGGCGATGAAATTGATTTATCAGTAAGTGTGGAGATAGGAGTGGATGAATGTTTTGATCATGGTAAAAGAACCGTATTAAACCCTGGCCTTCAATCGTGTTTTCAACCACTGATGTCACAGTCAACTGCGGGGTTAACCATTATTTAACTAGTGTGTTAGTTGAAGGGCTGTAGACTGTTGGACCATTGTTGTGCTGACTATTGGATTAATATCATATGGCATCATTCATGAGTGAATGAACCCTGGGCGGAAGAAATTTCAACATGTGATGTAGGATGATTGGGCAATTAAATGTTGTGCAAGTAGTCCATGTGATATCATTGTTGGGTGTCAGATCAAGTGTGTCTTGATCAAATGGTGGAGAATTAATCTTAAAAGATTTGTGTGGAAAGTCAACATGGGAAGTCAACATGGGAGCAATTTTTGTTCAATTGTTATTCAATCGGGTGTTTTTTAATTGTTGTTCAATCGACGTTCTTCAACTGTTGTTCAATTGTTGTTCAGTCAATGATGTTCAATTGTTGTTCAATCGGCGTTCTTCAACTATTGTTCAATTGTTGTTCAATCGATGATGTTCAATTGTTGTTCAATCCTGTGTCATCTTCCATCATTTTTAGGTGAGCCTCGGGAAATGTGCCAAAGCCATGGAAAAACTAGAAAGGTAAATTTAAAAGTGATTTATGTATATTTCTATAATAAAGCGGATTAAGGGAAATTAACGATGGTATGATTAGTGTTTAGACTAGAGTAAGAGGGTATGGTTAGTATGTGTGGGTTTAAGAATTAATCAGAGTCTATGATGATTGAGTAAAGTTTCTGTCAGAGTGATTAATTAAGGTTTAGACCATTGATTAGTTTTTGAAACATTTCCGCATGAGAATTTATTAGGGGGCCTTAAACCTTAACTAGTGAAGGTTTAACTAGGTAGGATAAATGAAATTCTTGGGAATAAACAAGATTATGCATTTTATATGCATATTGTGGGTATTGTCAGCTTAGGCTGGCATCATTTTCGTATCAGAGCAGGAAAAAAAAAATTGGAAGAAAATCAGAGTGGGTTTGTCTTTCGAAGATAATTCTAAACTGATGGAATTATTTTCTTTCATAATTAACTTTGTGGACAAAGAATAGATTTTGAAGGGTTTTTTTTTAAAAGGACAGAATGGGAAGAATTTTTAGGAATCCAGAGTGGCACGGCAAAAGCAAAGAGAAGAATCAGATATGAATCTGATTGAGGTAAAAAGATTGATTTTCTTATTTTATTTTGAAATTGGAGATTGATAAATTGATTTTTGAAAGAGATAGAAGAAATTCTACTTTGGGAGAAAGTAGATCGGATTATTGGAAGGACAAATTGAAATTTTTTTTATGAAGGGATAGTGGAAAAACTGCAACAACAACATGTATTTAGAAAATTTGGACGGTGAGGTATGGTCTTTATGATTTCAGTTAATTAATGATGAATTATTGATTGAAAAATTCTATGAAGATGTTTGATACTTGTAGCTAAGAACAAGCATAGTTTTTGATGATGATGACAACGAACCTATCCAACTAGAGGTTGGAAGAAAGGAGAAAGGTGACTGAGTGTAGTAGCCAGAGGAGCAGTGAGACTCTAAAAGGTTCAAGAGAGTGGACCAAGAAAGAGAATACCTAGGAAGAGATCAAGATCAGAGAGGAAGCTTGATAGGGTATTGAGTAGCAAGAGAATAATGCTACAGGAAAAGGCTATGTTGCAGATCACCAATCGGGCATGGATGACCTCGTGAAGGAAGATGGCCATGGAAGGTCATAGAAGAGGTTCTAGAAAATGTCATATAGTTAAGATGAGTAATGAGGAGCGAGAGAGAAATCTTGCAGTGATGAGAGTACATTTGGAGATACTACAGGGATGGCTACAAGAGAAAGAGAATGAAGACCGAAGACATGGATGGAGAATGAGGAAACATGTCAAATGGAACCCATTGCAAAATAAATGGAATGCCAAGCTGATAATGATTTCAGAGAAATTGAACAAATACATATTTCTTTTTTGCAAAAGGAGAGACTCAAAGGAATTGAGTCACAACAAAGAGGATTTGCTAAAACCCAGAAAGTCCATTGTGAAAGATTGGAGACAGAGAAGCTCGAAAGGGTTGAGCTACAGCAAAAGGAAAATGCTGGAGAAGGTGTTGAAGTTTTGGTATGTGAATCAAAACATGGAACATTACTTTTTCAAAGTGATGAAGAGACAGAGGAGTTCAATCATATGAATGATTCAGAGCAGCCAGAAGACTTGATGTCTGAAGCATCAACCGAGACCAAAAGGTCTTGTAATTTTAAAACTAATGATTTGTGTATGGTTGCAAATACAACACAGGGTGATGAGAAAAATTTAGAGTTTGTTAAGAAGGAGGACCAGAATCTGAAATCTGTTCAGATTAAGACTGAGATAGCAAGATCTCAGAAACGAAAGGAGATAGGAAGTTCTCATGGAAATATGCAGCAAAATATTGGAGCTGGTAATAGTGAAGATTGGAATAGAAAATATGAGTTAAGACATAAAGATAAAGAAAAGGTATTTACTGTGCATAATGAGTTTGGAATACTTAAGCATGATGATTTAGATTTAATAGAAGAAAGATCATTTGATGATGGGAAGACAACAAGTGAAGGTACTGAAAATCGTGTAAAGTTTTCAAATTCTACTCCAATTAAAGTTATTGAATTATATAGAAAATTAGATCTTCAAAGAAGAAAGCTGGAAAAGCAGGGGATAAATGTTCAAGATAAATTACTGATGAAGGATGATAAAGAAATTGTCATGAATGACAATTAGGAAGAAGAAGTTGACAGGTAGAGTAAACAGAAGTGGAAAATTATCTTGGAAGATAATATGGCAGTAGCTAAAAAGGTGTGAAATTCTATAAAAGACAATAATGAACAAGACGGTAAGGATGTAAGGATGGCAGTAAAAGTAAAAATGAGAGTTCAACAATCAAGAGTTGAAGCTAATCAGCAGACAGAGGATATACTGGACAAAGAAATTGAGTTGATAAGAAGGATAATGAAGAAAGTGTCTCAGAAGAAGACAACCACAAGAAAGGAAAGAAGCAACAACAAGAGGAAGACAACAGAAGAATGTGAGAGCATAACAAGTAGAGCATTGCAGCATAAGATATGGAGATCTGGAAAAAAGCAGTAGACAACTGTGACAATAGAGCAGCTGAAAGGAAAAGAAATAGGCAAAGATAAATTACAGAACAAAGTATGGGATCCAGGAGGACAAATATTAGAAGCACATGATCTGGAGATCATGATTATTTTCTACTTTGGGAGTCTGATGCAGGAGCATTTGGCTCAGAAGAATCATTGTATTTTAGTAGACATAGGGGGGTCTTGTGTTTTAAGGAAGTTGGTTTCTTAAGTGTTCAATTAATGTAATTACTTAGGTTTTGAGTGATTTTAATGAAAATAGGAATTAGTTAAGTATTGTGAGGATATTTGTAAATGTTCCCGAATGTAGGAGAACATGAGTGATGATGAGTAATTAGTATGGATTGAAATATTGTAATCTTAGAAAGTAGTTCATGATTTATGGAGGATCCTTAGGACTAGTTGAAAGTTGAGATCCTTAAGGGATAAAAAAGTTATTTTAGGAACTAATTGAGGACTTAGAGGATTCTTATGGTTTAGTTGAGAAGATTGAGGATCTGAACCAAAATTGGTAAACAGAATCCTTTTGTATAAATGTAAACCTCGAAGGCTTAAAAAAGAGAGTTGGAGAGTTAGTGAGAGAGATAGGAGGTTTGGATTGTGAGCCTATGGGCATTGAAACAAATAAGGGTCGCTGATATAGATCATGTAAAAGCATATCAGGCCAAAGCCAGATTGTAAAAACAAAGTTTTATTTGTATCTGTACATTTGTTAATAAATGAGGATATTGAATTCATTGTGACTGTGTGTGTCATTTCTTTCATGTGCTGAGTGAACTGTAATTTGGAATTTATGGCTCTGTGTGATAAACCATGATGAATGAATTCAAGTTGAATTTCTAAAATTATTTCTAAGTGACAAAAGACTTATCGTTTGGGTAGAATCCGTGTGATTCCAATCGGATTTAATAGATGTGTGTACAGGTCAAGTTATTACAAAATCTGAAGGAAGGAAAATAATACAGAGTGTATTATGTCTTCCAGTTCGAAGTGGTGTTAAGGAAACAAAGGTACAAGTTGCAGGCAGAGTAATCAAAGAAGTCTCGGTGCACTGTTTTGAAGCGGAGAAATGAGTTGGTAGAATTGAACTTGGTAACAATATGTTCTGGAATGGTGAGCTAGCGATGAAATCGAGTTATCATAAGTGTGGGTATAGGAGCGGACGAATTTTTTGATCATGTTTAAAGCAGCGTATTAAACCCTAACCTTTGATCGTGTTTTCAACCGCCGACATCACAGTCAATTGCTGGAGTTAACCATTATTTAACCAGTGTGTTAGTTGAAGGGACGGAGACCGTTGGATCATTATTGTGCTAACTGTTGGATTAATATCACATTGCATCATTCATGAGTGAATGAACCCTGCGCAGAAGAAATTGCGACATGAGATGTAAGATGATCAGGCAATTAAATGTTGTGCAAATAGTCCATGTGATATCACTATTGGGTGTCAGATCAAGTATGTCTTGATCAAACGATGGAGAATTAATCTGACAAGATTTGTGTGGAAAGTAAACATGGGAGCAATTGTTGTTCAATCGGGCGTTGTTCAATTGTTGTTCAGTCGTTTTTGTTCAATTTTTGTTCAATTGCAAGTGTTTTTCAATTGTTGTTCATTCATGTGTCATCTTGCGTCATTTTTAGGTGAGCCTCGGGAAATGTGCCAAAGTCGTGGAAAAAGTGGAAAGGTAAAGTTAAAAGTGATTTATGTGTATTTCTATAATAAAGTGGATTAACGGAAATTAACCATGGTATGATTAGTGTTGAGACCAGAGTAAGAGGGTATGGTTAATATGCACAGGTTTAAGAATTAATTAGAGTTTATGAGGATTGAGTAAAGCTTCCATTGGAGTGATTAATTAAGGTTTAGACCATTTATTAGTTTTTGAAACATTTCCACATCATAATTTATTAAGGGGTCTTAAACCTTAACGAGTGAAGGTTTGACTAGGCAGGATAAATGAAATTCGTCGGAATAAACAAGATTATACATTTTATATGCATACTGTGGGTATTGTCGGCTTAGGTTGGCATCAGAAACCCAATGTGTTGTCCACAATCCTTTCATTTCATACCTTCTTCATCATTCACTTAGTATTTTTATGGTATAGAAGTACAATTGCAACACATTGAATGTGGCATAAATTCTTGGGAATTAGCATAAATTTGTGGTTTGAAAAATGCTTTTTGTACTTACACTTAATATTTTTATGGTATAGAATTTCTTGCAACAAAATGAATGTGGGATAAATTCCCATGACTTAGCATAAAGCTACGGGAAGTGTGGCTTCAAGGGGATTTGATCCTTGCCAACTTCTCCAAGGAACAATGGGTTACCACTAGGCCACAATCCATAAGAGTGTTATATAATGGACATAATTATTTTGAATCATACATTGTAGTATCTTGTATGAAGAAAGAGATAGAAGAGACTAGGTGGCGCTATCTAGTTGAGACACGTGGCCTCTCCTGTTGGTGCCATGTAGAACTATCACTACCTTTTTTTTTGCTTGTTTACACAAAACTTTAGATGAGCATAATTTTGTTTAATAGACTAATCAGATTGAGGTGTCATTCACGCCATTGGAATCACCTCAACGAGATCTATGACTTGGTGTCAGTTTTGTTAATATTTGAGTAAATCAAGTTTTGAGCCTTTTTGGATCCTCCCAGATCAGTGTCACCCAAATTCGACTCTCTTGGCCACTCAAATAGTTGTTTTATATGGCATGTTCCATGTCACCAAAGTTCCACATGCCAAACTTATGCTACATCAACCATCTCAGTTTTTTCCTCGTCAACCATCTCTGCCATGTTAACCATCTCTGCCACGTCAACCCACGTCAACCATCTCTACGGTGTAAATCAATTATGCCACATCAACCATCTCTTCTTACGCCATGAAAACCAAGTCAGCATAAATAATTTTTTATATTAGGCCCACCATATGTATTGATTCAACCATGTCGACCATCTCTACTTATGTCACATCGACTAGCTAACACATTAGTCTTTCCACATGTAAACACACCCCCTTACTATCAGGGATGTGCTCACTATGTTAACCCAACTTGCTCGATAGAGTTAGAGAAATGGGGTAATTTTTTTTTCCTCCAAATTCCCCAAAAATCAATTTAGATGACCTCATCATATTTTTCTTGGAGAGACTTTTCCAGAGATATAAATTTTCTCCCAATTAGACTCTTGAATTGCAAGTTATGTCCCTTTAAAGTTTTATTAATTTAAATGTCACCTCTCTTTTCCTTCCACGTGGCACCCACAACCATATAACATAGTGGCACATATGTATGTTACGTTGACCTCTTTTCCATGTGGTCCTCAGCCACTCGATGACCAAAATTGACGGACACGATCAATGTCAGTAGTTTAATAGAACACCCCCCCCCCCTTGCTTACATCACAGGGGGGTGGGTCAACTACTTTGGATCCATATCATGGTTCTACAGTGTAAATCCAATGGCTCCACGTGACTTGAATCATCCAATGGTTCAAACTCAATAGAACAACCACCAAACTCAATGGCTTGGAAATTTTACGGACCACCACCCTCCCAACCATCCAATAGTTAGTGAGACCTCACCCTCCCCTCATTGACATCACAGGGGGAAGGCCCCGCAGATGTCCTATCTACCAATTTACCTCGACTCAATCAATAGTCACATTTTAAGTGAGGCTCTGCCCTCCCTTTGATGACGTCACAAAGGGGAGGCTTTGCTATGACTCTCAACCATCATTCATGTGGATCATTGTGTTGGTCGATTGAGTCCAAGCCTCTGCCCTTGAAAATAATGGTGGTTATATGGTTCATAGCCTAGCCCTCAGGTCTAAACCTCCAGCTTGGCACTTACATAGAGATAGGTCCCAACCTTCGACCATAATATTGGTCACCTCTCTTAGACTATCCTTCGGGTCACATTCCCGCCATGTGACTGACGGTTATTCCCCTAGGGCATGAACCATCAAACTAAGCATTATACGCTACACTCCACTGTGTATAAAGGAATGCACTTTCGAACTGCATCACAACGCGTAATACCCTGTTGATGTATATGTATATACACAGACACACATATAAAATCCATTGTGGTTGAGTATATGCCAATTATGCTCTATTTTAGCAACTCGACAACACAACCATTTTAATGTATTTAACTCTACATAATGTATTTGGCATATAGAGTACTCTTGGTATATGTTTTCCATACAACATTAAGTCATACTCCAATATAGTGAGATATCAATATTCCCAATAAATTAATCTTGTAAAATACATAGAAGGGAATTAGGTTATACCATGGATTTCACACAATATTAAAACTCACATGGTTAATATACATTGTTATTGAGGTTTTTCATCCTCATTGCTCAAGAGTAGTTAAATTGTACATCCACACACACACGTAATTACATTCTTGCAACCCAAGTTTAGATATAGCAATTACAGTTAGCCCCCTAATGATTATTGTGCCTCCCTATTACACGTCTAGCTGGTATTAGTTCATGGTTATAATCATTATTCTTTTAGCATTATA
>APFE031668754.1:92625-136054 GCA_000404065.3 Pinus taeda
TATATATGCACAAGGAATTCAAGCTCATGAGCTTATACTCTTCCTCTGTATGGCACAAAGATCAAGGATGTAGGTATCGGATAGCTACCATTGTCATACTTCATGTGGAAACCAACCAACATTATAATGAATCATTCACATAGAGTGTTATACATCACAAAATTAGAGACATATCATTAGCTTAGTAAACATGACATGGAATTCATTGCACATGACAAGAAACTCTCATGCTATGAAATATTTTCCCCTTTAGTTGGTCCAGAAGGTCATCAATCTATGGGATCGGGTACCTATTCTAGATAGTGATCTTGTTCAACGCTCAGTAGTCAATACAGAGTCTCCAAGTCCCATCCTTCTTCTGTACCAACATGATTGGGCTCCCACAGGGTGATGAACTCGGATGGGTGTGACCTTTCTGCAGCAGCTCCCGAATCTGCCTCTTGATTTTGTTGTTCTATAAAACGGAGAACCAATAGATTGGTCCATTGGGCAGCGGCGCACCTGGGGTCAGATTGATGGAGTGCTTGACCTGACAGTGCAGAGGCACCCCTATGGGAGAGGTGAATATTTCATCGTACTCCTCCACGACCTTGTCCATCTGTTGTTTCCATGCAGAGGGGCCCTGTCTGGAGGTCATGGCCACCATCTTCTTCTTTCCTTGAGGGTGTATCATTAGGAAAAAAAATTCCAGATTTTGGAAATGAGCTTACTCATTGTTTTGCATTAATCAAAGAGATGGTGGTAGGTGGTGCTACCTTTGGTATCCTGTACAACTTATTTCCAAAAGTAACAATAACAACACAAGGCCCTGACTCATACACAACATGCCACTTCCATAAGTATGGTTGGCCTAATAATACATCACAAAAATCAAGGGGAGAAATGTCACATAATACCTCATCTGTGAAGCACTTGATGTTGTATGGAAGGCAGCACTGTTGGCTCACACGAAGATTTGTCCTTGGTGAAGCCACCCGATGGTGTACAGTTGTGGATGTGTTGTGGTCAATAAGCCTAGTCGCTTCACGATCTCTTCCGAAATGAGGTTCTTTTGGCTCCCACCGTCGACAATGAACTATAGTGAGGAACCCTTTACCCACATCTGGAAGTGGAAGAGGCACTCCTCCTCCTCTGGATCTTTGGGTTCCTCCTTCTGGATCTTCATGGTGGCAACAGTGGCATTAGGCTCTAAGTCGATAATCTGCTTCCCTTTGTCATTCCCCTTGTCAGGTTCTAACTTAGAGTCATAACATGCATCTGATTCTAAAGCCTTTAGCTAGGCCACCAGTGACTACTTGGCCTGACACTCAGTTGTGTTATGAGTGGACCTCTTATGGAACTCACACCAGTTTCTCATGTTCGTCTTCAGCTTTGCGGCTTTGTTCTTTGCTTGCAGCTTTGGTGGGTTATCCTGGGCCACCCTGCCTTGGCTTTGTCCTTTATTCTATGGTTTGGGGGCACCTTTCCCTTGGTTCAGATTTGCAAATCGAAATTCTCGCTTCTTCTATTTAAAATTTTGTTCGATCCTGACTACATATCGGTATGCCCTGCTGAGCGAGGAGTTGTCCGGGAATTCCATCTCTCCCTAGATGTACCTATGCAGGTAGTTGAGGTACTTGAGAACCAAATTCTTCTCAGAATCCTTGATAGCCAACTTCGTGCAAAGGGTATGAAAAACATTGGTAAACTGTGGCACATCGTGGTCCTTTCCATGCCACAGTGTTGTCCACTTTATGTATTTATCCTCATAGCTCCTAACAGGGTAGTACTGCTCCTTGATGGCATCTCAGAATGAGTTCCAAGTAGGTGCGACTAAAAACATTGATTTCATACTTTCATCCTTCTGCTCACAGTAGGTTTCCCACCAGTCCTTGACGTGGGGGACTAATTTGAGAAGTGCAAAGGTGATCTTTTCTCGGCTAGAAAAATCATGAATGGAAAAATATCCTTCTAGCAGATTTAACTATTTATCTATAGCATTTGCATCTATCTAACCCTCAAATATGGGAATGTCAAAGTTAACTTGTACCTTAAAGGGTGTGGCGCTTCCAGAGTAGCTATCGGAAGTAGATGTGTCGCCCCTGGGTAGTGCTGAAGGATCTGGGCAAAGTTGTCCATCATCGCATTCCTTTTTCACTCAAGGGTTTCCTCAAGCAAAATTTTGATATGATCTCCTTGCCCCTCCTATTTATTTTCATCCGCCATGGGAGGCTGTCAAGATTTGCGAGGCTGGTCTTGCAAAGGTTCGACCAGTTCAAGCCCTAATTCCTTATATCTCGACCTTGTTGGGGACATGCAAAGAAAAACAAAGAAAGAGAAAACTGCTCTCATACCGTTGATCTCGATTTAAACAGGAATGCAACAAATTATAAATATAACCATAAATACAAGGATGCAGTAGAAATAACACTTCATTTCATTAATATCAAATACTGAAATATGCTTACAAATAAAATGGAAATCAGACTAGCTCGGGCGATGGTAACTTATCTCCGATAAGAGATGTGGTGGCTACATGCCTCTGAATGGCATTACAATGAGGCTCAAGGGCCATTTTATTATTGAATAATAAGAGCAAACCCTAAACAACCAAAACCATAACGCGTGGAGATGTAACATCAAGATTTTATGGGCCCCGTTGGGGTGAGTTGGAAAGCCAACTTCCCGGGGTCGCGACCTGGCCATATTATCTCTGTTTGAATGATAACTTGTTGGAAAGATCTATTCGAGGACTACGATTGGAAAGATGATTTTAGATAGAAAATCAATGGCAGATTTCCAAAAGAATGTCGTTTAGGTCCTCAAAACGGCTCCGAAAGTTTACGACCTGAAAAAATTGCTAAAAATAGTAAACTGTGATACAATTAAGGAAACTAAAAAATTGAAAGAAACAATAGTGGGGGTCCAAGTGGAATTGGTGGGTGGCCACCAATATCCACCTGGATCATTCCTCCCCCCTTAGGAAGAAATGGTCCCCATTGCGTTGAGTTCCTCCATGAGATGACGAAACTTCTCTTGAACTTGGTCCCTGGTGAGCCACTTGCCTCGGTGAAGGAGTTGGCCTGCTTTGACAACTCGATACAGTTGGATCTCCTATTGGAAAGTGTTCTCGATCTTTGTGTCCATGATCCGATCAGTTGTGGCTTGCTCCATGCAATCTAGATTTAACTCTGTAGATGTGAGTTGTTCTGCAATGTCTGATGTGTCTAGCAATGGTGGGAAGTATGGTCGAAGTCAGTCCACATTGAACATTGGGTACAAGCTAACAAATGGGGGAATGTTGAGCTCAAATGCATTGTCACCAACAACCTTGGTAATGGTGTAATGACCATATCAGAGTGGTCTGAATTTCCAATAGGCTCCGTGTTGTGCTATTCAACAACCCCCCATTTATTAATGATAATAGTTAACATTACGTTAATAAATGGGGACCCTTTAAAAAATCCATCCAAAAAACAAAACTTAGCATTTAGGCATTTCTTTTATTTTTGGAATAAAGAAAGATATCAATCAAGCCCCCCCCCCCAACTTTTTCTAGAGAACTACTAAATGCTTACCTTCCCACATACAGCATGATTAAGCACCATTAAAATACCCTTCTAACACTCCAAATCTGGCAAAATGATTGAAAAATGACTCTATGCTC
This sequence comes from Pinus taeda, assembly GCA_000404065.3. Taxonomy (NCBI): domain Eukaryota; kingdom Viridiplantae; phylum Streptophyta; class Pinopsida; order Pinales; family Pinaceae; genus Pinus; species Pinus taeda. Next base: position 96,272 of record APFE031668754.1, read on the forward strand.
AAAACTATCATAATTCTAACATAAACTAAGTCCTTAAGCTTTTTATTGAAAAAGCTTAGTCTTGCATCGCATGTCACCATTCATAAAGGACCCGCCCTAACAAGGTTATTTTAAAATATGCGAGATGTGAAATTGTGATGGCATTATAACCTTTATCGCATCGCATTTCAGGCATTCAAACGAACACCACAAACTTACCACCCGCCGATATTGCGAAACGCAATCAAGACCTAGACCCGCTCCTTAAATATATCATAAGAAAATGTTTTAGGTTCACCACTCATTAAAAAGGGTCTTTTACATAGCAAAACCTGGCAAGTAGCTATGTTTTGAAATGATTAATGAGTGGCTTACATCTCGCATCTCACAAAAACACAACAGAAGGTAAGAAAGGCAAAAAGGAATAATGCGATATTTTGATCTGTGATATTGCTTCGTAAATCACACAATCGTCATCATCGCAGTTCAAAGGCTCGCGACCCTAAAATTCTTCTTCTCATTTTATGATGTAGACATTTATGAGCATTAAAGCTAAGTGATAACGAAGCATTGGTGGGCATTTAGTAAGAGATAACTGCATTTATGTGTGAAAAGCCATTTAGCGTGATATGATATCTTCTTACGTGCGTTCGAATAAAACGCATTTTATCACCTTTACAAGTTATCTGCATTATTTCTTTTTACGTTCATTATCATCTTTGTGTATCTGATATATGTTGTTCTTCACTTTTAGGGAAACTCCGCATAGCAAATCATTGAAAACAATGGTGAAGAAAGGCAAGGCAATCGTCTCTAAGAAGTCAAAAATGACTCCTCTGTTTAAGGATACTACATGCAAAAGAGAGGGAGGAACCTCTACATGGGAGGCCATGTATAATATATTGGAGGAAGAGCAAACAAGGATTCTGGAAACAAAGATTACAGTTGACGGATGTGATTCTTATACGCTTCCATGTTAGAGACAGCATGCTCATTTTTGCACCGCATAGCCACGTGCTCGAAGATAATCCCTTATACTAACATGGTTAAATGGGTTATTGATGAAGCTGACATCTCAGACAAAGAATTCAAGACAAGAAGCCAAGAGGTTATGGGATCTTTTACCCCAGACAACCTACGGCTTATGTACCACCTACCAGACCCATAAGTCATTTACAATAGGCAGTTTGTTGAGAATTTTGCCAAAGAGAACGATGACCCAGCAGATTGCACCCAGGCCTAGTCAAATAATGAAGACAAAATCAAGAAGGAAAAAAATGGTATGTACACTACTTCGTCAATTTGTCCCCCTCATAGTTTTGCAGCAACCATGTTATGTAGACTATTTAGAAAACCTGATAGCACTAAATTCTCCCCAAAAAGGTTGTTGTTAATAGATGCAGCCATTAACGCAACTGTAATGAATTAGCACAAATTTTGTCTAACAATTTAGCAAGAACAATAATCGAGTATAGAAGGAAAAGAAGTGTTGCTTCAAGGGTTTACCCTCCATTTTTTATGAGCGCCTATGTAATGGATGCAATTTGTTTTGGTTCAAAATTCCCTATCATGGGATAGAAGTGGACTATTCAAAATCCACTTCCCATTCACATATACCATAAGGACATGTGGGAATCCAACTTTCAACCACATTTTTTCAAGATTTGTCATGGAGTTATGTTCCCTATTCACAAGCGGCTTTATAACCGAGATGCCCCTAGGTTTTCCCAAGAAGCTGAACTAGATATCCTCCTGGTGACCAAATGGTTTGGGGAGGAAACATTTACATATATCAAGGTATTTGGCAGCATCACCTCCCCCCATTTCCTCCCATGCTATGTTCCAAAAAAATTGATGGCTAGAGAAATAGCCTATCAAACAACTAGTTAAGGAGGGACGAGCAAGACATTAAAGGAATCAAAAAAGGCCATCTAGCCTACATTCCCTTTACAGTTTGGATCATTTTCATTACATGACCTATGGCATGCATTTAAAGAATCAGAGAACATGTTATCTCTGCAATTACCTAAATTCCCTGGAAGGCAATATGACCCGTTCAGCACTGTCAAATATTTCATCACTTTGGTGAAAATAAAAGTATTCAGTAATGAGGAAGATGCCTTTGATGACATATTTTTGTGGAAAAACACCTTCACAGAGGTGAAGCATATGGCACAACTACTTTTTGATCATGAAGATCTAGAAAAATTTTACAGGTACAAAGAAAAGAGGTTATCAAAGTCCCATTGGACCAATTATTGATTGAACCAATAAGGGAGCCTACTCCCAGTGTAATTATAGAAGGTGACTCCAAAGAAAATTCTAAAACCAATTCTGGAGCAGAATCCCAAGAGAAATCTACCAGGGAATCAGAGAAGTCATCAAAAATGGGAAAAGTAGAAGCATGGATTCAGTAAAGGATACAACCCAATCTACACATAATATAGCTGAAGAAACTTTAGTCAGCAAGCAGGTTGAAATCCCTGCCACCTCCAAACAGCCAATAAAACCCCTAGTAATTGATTTAGAGGAAGAATGGGACAATTTTAATAAAAAGCTCAACACAGAGGAACAAACTCCAGAGTTGCAAACTCCACAACAGAAAACAACTCAGGAAATTACAACAAAAGAGATTGTAAATACCCAAGAGGTAGAACACATCCCTATTACCCCCACCTCTGAAATAGTTTTAAGAATAGAAGAGATTCTCCCTCTAGATGTGTTTTATAGCCTACAACATAAGGCTATTGTTAAAATACAAAGAAAGAAAAGGAAGTTGGACTCTACAACTTCTACTACCTTTGAAAATGAACCAATGGGTGTTCTCTGGAAAGACTCGCCTATTGACCCATCTACCAATCTTAATAGACTCTCACAGTTTGTAGGTACCTATGCTACAACAACCATGGAAAAAGCAATAGAGGTACAAATGTATCTTAGAGATAAAAATCTGATGAGAAGGCAAAGATAAAGTTAGCTAAGGTACAACGAGAATTCGAGTAGATGCAAATAGAACATCGAACTAGCTTAGCAGAGAAGGAAGCAAAAATACAGGAAATAACTGATCTACACAAAGATGATCCAGAAATTGATCAGTTTCTTACCAAAGCACTCGATCTTAACTCCTAGTTGATGCACCGAAAAGAATTATTATGCTAGAAGATTTCGCAATGGAACTCTTATTGCGAAACAAGCGACAATTTGACAAGTCAAGTCGTGGAAATGAGACTTGAATATGATGAGATATTTAAAAAGGTCTTCGATTTCATCACTTGGCAGAATACAGAACATTTGAGAAAACTTGACTTACCTAAACTAGAAGAGTCACATAAAGAAATGTTATTTGTGAGTTGGGATTCTCGGCTTAAAGAAGCAGAAAAAGAAATAACAGGCGTGATAGTGACAACAAACATTGTCATAGAAAATGTCAATGAAAATTTAGATAGTGCCAACCTTGTGGCAGAATCTATTCCAGGTTTTCTTCCTAATGTGAAACAACTTAAACTATAGTGGAAACAGGCAACAGAAGAAAAAGCAGAAGTAATAAGGAAAACGACCAGGTTAAACTGGGAAGCATATTGGCGACATATGGTAAAACCTCATAGCCAATGGATGACCCTGCGATGCCTAACCACTTCTACGAAGAAAATGACACCAACACTAACCGATGTCATATTCGCTGGATAGTTGAAAGCTGAAGTCGGCACACCAACACAACTCAAGCCCATGAAGGACATTTGTGACCTAAAGGATCAAATGCAGGATAGTTAGTCACCATGTTCATTTCTATTTTGATTTTATTTTTGCAGAATTTGAGGCAGGTCGTTTAAACCTCCTCAACTATTTTTTGTGATAATCTATTTTCAGTTTTATAGTTTAAGTATTTAAACCCCTCTCATGCATTTAGAGAGGGGTCCAGAAATTTAATCAGAAACAATCTTCAAAACATGCGCTTCTATCCCTTTCAGGAAGTCTTGGTGAAATTAATGGAACGAGATTTATTTTTATCTTATTTAACATCTTCTACTGAAATTACACTTTTGTACTCTTAGATGGTGTTGAATGGACTAAAGATAAATCAATATTGTTGAAGCACATGAGTAGGACATATTATAAATGGTACTTTTATCTCGTAATTATTTTTACATATGTATTAAGTAATGATTTATTTCTGAATTGTTTATGTATGAAAGTCTGAATATTGATTGCCATTATTGCACTTCTATATGATGATGATCTATATTTTATGTTGAATACATGAATAATTCCTTATGCAATATATATTTCACAATCATTTTGGTTAAATTTTTATACGAAATGATTATTTTTAAAATGAATTAATTTCTCATCGCAATTGAATGATCTTTATTATCAATTGCTTTTAGACATTATTGTAGATCACATACATCAATTTAATCCTAGGCATAGTTATAATTAAATAGTTTTTAAATTAGGACAAAATGCATATGATTATTATTTTAGATTAGATTGCTTCTAGCTTAGACCATACTTCAAAACATCACATATCACCCCATTAGCACAATCATTAAATAGATTTGGAAATTGGTCCCATTATCCTCAATCAGAGCCACTACTCCAAACGGAAAAGGAGTTGCCAAGCAAGGTCCGGACGAGGTGGTTTTCTCTCATGTTGAAGCAATGATTTTCGATACTTCAACATTTTAGCACTTGAAGGAGAGCCTAACTATGAATGGAAAGTAAATACAAATTAACATGCGATTCTAAGAGTAAAAATCCCTCACCATCACCTCTAACTTCTCGAAAGTCTTCCAAATCCCCTGACCCTAAGTGAGAAGTTGAACAGAAAATTATACAACCCATGGCTGAAATCCCAAACAAGCCAAATCATTCTTCTTCCACTGAGGCCCCTGAAGTTCAATCTTTGATTCAAAATTATAGGGTATTTTTCTATCTCAAGAACAATCTAAGTTATCCCAAGATAGTGTTACCTCTCAGTTCACCCCATCTCAACGGTTAACTAGAGCACAGAGCGAAAAGTTCAGAATTCCTTTGTTCGAATTTCCTCTACCAAGTCGTAAAAGAGCTAAGAAAACACCATCTGAATCTCACAACAAGGTTCTATCATCATCTTCATTCATTCCATCTATACCCTCACAAGATCAATCATGCACCTCGCCACTTCATATCGCAATTCACATGGGTACAAGAGCTACATCTTCCTCTACCCAATCACTTTCAACCATCGCTAAACCTTTCCCTACTCACATACCAGCAATGGCATAGAATCCTCCAAGGCCATGGATAAACCTAGGGGTTGTTAGGATGGATGGGCCTTTACATCAATTACCAGCACACCCAGAGAAATGGTTGCCCAAATTCAATCCTGATAATCGCCTACTAGCTGAGGAACATATAAATAATTTCATGTCGTCCATTAACTTGAATAAAGTAGTGGAATAAGTTGTAGTTGTAAGATTATTCACATATACTTTATAGGGAGTAGCAGGATCATGGTACTTTTTGTTACCACTAGGTTCTATTAATAGTTAGGATGCTTTTCAAGAGCAATTTTTAACTAAATTTGGAGATGATAGATCTACAGCTACCCTAATCAATGATCTCTCCAATTTGAAAGCCGAAACAAAAGATCCCATTAAGGACTTCAACTCTCGCTTCAATAAATTATTAAATAAGACACCAGTGACATCTAAGCCTAGGGATGAGGTCCAAAATGAATGGTATATTTCTTCTCTACCATCAAACGCATCTATCTTCATTGATAGAGATGCCAAAACAACTTTGGCTGAAAATATGAAATAGGTAATAGTTGTGGAGAAATGCATTCTAGCTGTGGAAAAGAAAAACATATTAGAATAATGAAAATCTAAGAAAGTAACCTTTAGGGATGACTCTAAGAAGAAACCACAAAAAGATCCTTTTGATCTTGAAGGGTTACAGAAAGTCCTCTAAACCATGTCTAACGAAATGGTTGATATTAAAAAACAGGTAGCAGAGACTTTTTCTAAGAAATCTTTGAGACCATTTAAAAGGAATTCCCCTATTGATCCTAAAACTCCAAATGCTATATCAAATGTTGAATTATATGGAAAGGAGGACGAAGTTTCAACAGACGAAGAACAAACAGACAATGAAGAAGTGGCAGAATTACAAGGAATTTGGGATTTTATCCTTCCCAATGAAAAACCCAAGAAGCACTACTTGTCGCTACCCAAAGTAAACACCCTGTTGAATTGTCACAAAAAAATCCAAAACAAAAGGCTTCAATGCCACCTCCTAGGGACAAAGCAATAGGTAAGAAATCTGTACCAAAATCCACTCAAACTACACCTACTCAATTCGATCCTTCCCCTTCATCAAAAACTTTGATAGTTTCTAATGAAATGGAATATAATATTATTAATGATATGAAGAAAACTAGGGCAAACATCACCTTCCATGAGCTTAGTAAATTGAAGCATTAGCAGAAGTTACTTTTTAAAGAACTTAAAGCAGTACCTACTGTGTCGCTTCCTGTTGTCGTGATCTCACAAGCTGCCCAAGAAATGGGAAGGCCCCTCGCACTTCTTTGAACAAGGTTGATCCAACCAATATCACTCTAATTGGGGGAAAATCAAAATCCCACACTCCACCATTTCTCCTTACTTTTGAAGTCTTTAATAATAACTTACACAACTGTCTAGTCAATTCTGGAGCTTCATCTAACATCTTACCCATAACAGTTTGTGAAAAGTTGAATGTTCAGCCTCAATAATTTGTTGTACGAATAGTTTAGTTAGATCACTCTCAAGTCGAATTTGTTGGGGAACTTAACCAAGTAACCATAAGAATTTCATCCTACCCTAGAGTTTTCCAAGTCATTGACATATTTGTAGTGACATTCCCGACTTCTATGGCTTAATCCTTAGTAGAGACTAGTCAAAAAAACTTCATAGTTATTTTTCAACTAACTGGTCTCACATGTGGCTTCCCTATAATGGCAAGCCAAATCAAATAAGGGTTAATCGCAAGAAACATCAAAAGTACATTGTAACAGAATTAGAAGGAGAAAATGAACCAGTGACATATAGCAACAATATCATCAGAAAATATTATGTAGAAACATTTCTAGGGAATTTCAATGCTCACACTTCACATTTCTTAGAAAAATCTATTGTATCTTGTTGACTTGATGGGGCCTAACCTAGGTTTAGAGTGTTTTAGCCAAAAAAATCCCAAACTACAGGCCCTTTTGGCAACAGTCCATGGGGCACAAACTGAGGTCTCACTCGAGGTAGTGTGGGAGGTTGTTGGAACTAGGTTTCCACACCCTAGGGATGTCTGGATTAGGTCTGGAAGGTTTACGAATCAATCCCTCGCACTGCGCTACTTCCCCATAGCCATCTGTTTGGAGCAACTACCTTCGCGCGGCCAGAGGGATGAGCATGAATGCTCTTTACCTTTTCTGTGCTTATTATTATAGATCTTGAATTAATTTAAGTAGGCACGATATTTTCAGTTACAAGTTAACATAAACAGATATGCGCGCAATCATAAACATTAAACAGATGCATAAATAGAAATAGAACAATAGACATGCGATATTCCAAAACCAACTTATCTTTATTAATGCTTTTCCCAGTTAAAATCTACTTCCTACCCTGTGCACACAACTGCAGGGGTCCGCTCACACAGTTGCGGACTTTCCTAGGCCTTTGCACATAGAGCTACAGAACCTCTTCTACTTCTACGACCCATGACTTAGACTTACAGACTTCGATCTAATATTACTTTCTCAAACCCAAACACTTTAGATCCAATCTTTTCTTAATTGCCTTCTACACCTAGAGTCTTGCTCTATTTATACATTCCTATGGTCCGCGGACCATGGGTAGGTTGACACATTCTAGGTTAATTTATAATATTTTAGGGTGGACTATCCTTTGACTTGACTCATTACAACTCACATTCTGTGCACTTCGTAGAGCCTTTATAATACCAATACCCAAAATTGTGGGCTTTAAGCTCCAAAACCATTACGCAGGGGATCCACTATCCAACAGGCCCCCAACACAATCATCATGACTCATCTGGAGTCACTTGGATGGTGCGGTGATCTTTGCATGAAGTTCATCCAATAATCTCTACGCTTTACTTACGTCTGCCACACATTCCTCCACTGTCTGTTGTATCAAGTGCGTGTGACTCTCCGATGTATCATTGTCAGAGGCCCTCTCTTTCCTTTTTGCATACGTGTCTTTCATCTGGAATAGATTCTACTCGATTGTGGCGGTGACCGTGAATGCTTCTTCGATCCAAGACTGGATGCGTTCTTTAAGCCCTACTACCTTCTATCGTGTGGCATCCACCTGTTCTTTCAAAGCCTGGGCCTCCCCCATCTTGGCTAGTCACTAGATAAGGATGATTGTCTACATGGTCCCACGAACATTTTCATAGGCCTGTTATAATTCCCATGCTTCTGTTTCTAACTGTTGTAGCATTGGGTCCTCCTATAATGAAGTGAGGGTGAAAAGTGACTGGTCCAACAACCTTTTGCAGTCCTGGACAGCGTGCTCTATTTCTTCCAACCCTGATTGAATGGTGTAATGGCACTGCTCTCTGACTTCCAGGGATGTAGAGGAGGGAACCTTCATTCGCATCTCTACGATCTGCAGGTTCAGATCCAACTGAACCTTTGTGGCCTCCTGCTGGGTCTTGTGGACTCCTTCTAGCAATTGATAAATTTTTCCCGTAGTGGGGAGTTCCACTAGCACGACTAGCATCGAGATGCTACTACAGGACTCTTCCACTGCCTATTCTAATCCCTGGTTTTGGGCGACCATGTTGTCATGATGCAGGGTGAGCTATTCTAACTTTTCCTTCTGCTCACTCAAGATTTGGAGATGCAGCCCTCCCTGGTGCGATGCTCTACAGTTACCCTATCCTGCAGCTGGTATAGGGTTTCTTTGGGAAGGGCAGCCAATTTCAATCCCCAGCCCCTCATGTCTCCTTCGGCCTCTGCGACAACGACACCTTCTGGTAACACCAAAGTGTTCATTTTGTAGGCGTGCACCATCTTCTCAACTTTGTTTATACCTTCCGCAAGGTGCGGTGTCATCTCTCTCAGGGGTTGCACCTGTAATTCCTGCAACTGTGCTCTGAGCACCCCCAACACAATGGTCTTCTCCTTCAAAGAATCCTTAGTGATTTCATGAATTGGTTCGCTACTATCAATGAAGTTTCCCTCTTCTGTCTTTGATGTCTTTGTCTTTTTGTGTGCAGGTGGCTGCTCGTGGATGTGTGGCCTCTTCATTTGGGTCAATTTTGTTGTAAGGTTCGTGCATTTCGGTGCCTCCTCCTCCCCCTGTATGTCTTGCTTCATTGACATTTCCTGATCTTCCTCTATTTCCTCAGTGGGTGTAGCTTTGGTTCGTACCAAATGCTCTATCATTGTTGCCTCAGCCATCTTCTTCTACGTGGTCGCGCCTTGTTCCTGGTGATTTGACTCTACCAGCTTCGTGATGCGTAGCTCGGTCTCCCTATTCCTCTGCTATGTTGTGATCTTTTCCAGTGTTTCCAGGTCTGGGGCGTGCCACTCTGGCGACCATGATGCCATGAACTCGAAGATTGCATCATCTATGGAAATGAACAACAGTTTTACCCATTTGCGGGCTAGATCATTACACTCCTAGATATACAAGTTATGCATATCTGCCTTGAATTCTACTGCACTTTATAAACTATTATACACTATCGGGGACAAGCACGGTCTGCGGTGGATCCATGTTCATAAACTTGCCTCTATGAAACACTTTTATCTCCTGGATCTGTGCCGTGTCTTTTGTGGCCCAGAGCAAGGTATACCTCATGGCCTTGGGTAGGTTCCTTACAATGGAGGGAAACTGGCTGGCCACCGACAGCTCCTCGGCAACTAGCAGGATCAATAACAACAACCACGTGTAGTGGAAGGTCTTACCCTGGTCATGGGCTTCCCTACAATTCGTCAAAAATTCCTCGTACAGAAATTGTGCCCAGTTGAACTGGACCCCTTCTGCACACTGGTCCACCAACGCAATTACAGATGCTGGCACTTCGTCTGCATGGCATTTCCTCATGATCTTGCTAGCCAGCAGTTGGGTAGTGATAGGCACCCCTCGGTCCTTAATGCTAGCTATTACATATCCTCGCTTCCTCTTCTCTAGATTATACTTGGCCTTCATAGTTTCTACGAGGCCCAAGTCACTGCTCTTTCCGGCGATGTCTGCAGGATTACTTCCTTTAGTAGACAATCATGATATTTGGTGAAGTAAGTCATCTATGATAGGAATTGGCTCATCTAACCATAAATACCCATCATGTACTAGACAAAGTAGCCGTCGGATTACAAAAATTGTGATGGTAGTGCAGTGGTAGTGGGGTATCCACCGCAGATGGAGTAACCTAGCCATCTCCACACCCCACAACCACTTTTACTGCAGTAACTTCTCCGCGGAAAACTATGGGAACTTCTCATTATCCACAAGGTCCCAGTCTTCAAATTTGATATTTGGTACCTGGCCCAACGGTGGTCTATCAAATCTTATTTCATCCAGAAGAAGCAGGGTTTGGAGCACACTCTTCGTGGCCACCAGGTCCTTGAGTATCTTAGCTGCCCCTTTCCACGGGGGAATGTAGGGGGTAACTTTATTTTTGAAGCTGCTCGAGAGACATTCTCTACCTCGTCATCCTGTGCCCCAATTTGGCTATCAAGGCTTGCAAATTGTCCTCCTCCTCCTCTCGTTCAGCGACGACAGCTTTGCCCTTCTCTGTCATTGACAATTTATTAAATCTTAGGTTCTGTGGTGATACCCGGACTAGCCCCATTGGCTACTTATTTTTCTATGCTCATGGCATGCGTGGGGACTTCGATACCTCTGGTGTGCCTACTGCCTCCCTAGGCTCCTCCAGGGTCACCCAGGGTTTTGGGATAACTTCTGTAAATCGCACTCTGGTCCTTGACATTGTGTGGATAATAGATTCACTTGATTTCATACTTACGGGTGGCAAGGTAGCTTAGTGCTCGTTGCTCTCTATTGGCTCAAATATTAAACAACCAAGTGTTTCTTCATAGCTACCCCTCGGACTTTTATGGTAACTTTTAAATTTAAACTCGGCCATTCCCTCCATATCTGAGTCAGTAATCCTTTTTTCGCGGCATATCATCCCGAATCTAGCTCTTAACTCCTATCTTAATGGTCCACCGTCAGCTCCTTTCTACCTTAAATTAGAGCTCTTTTCATGAACAATGTCGTCAATGGTCACCTCCCAGGCTAGCAACACATCTCCTTATTCGCAACCACGATCCCCGTGACAAACTGGTCCTGCACGGAACCTCTTTTCCGCGCAGCTCTTCTGCAAACTTGTTTAGATTCCCACGCCTTCTTTCAACTACTTGAAACACTGAGACTTTGCTTCCTGTAGATAGTTAGGTGGTCGCACTCCTAGTGCGAGGCTTCGATTTCCCTGCTAGCCTCGGTTGCAGGCACCCTTTGACTACCCCTACATCTGGTAGTGTGTCACATTCTTATTTGCATGGTACGCTCCCTCGTGAAGTAGGAGGTGGTTGCAGCCATGATAGCAGGGTTGCAACTGCTTCTAATGTAGTATTAGGGCTAGCTAGCCTCAATCCCAGCATGCTTAGTTTCATGCCTTCCACTTGCATGACTTTGTTTTTTAGTTCGCTAATCTCTTCGCCCAGTGCCATACTTCTCTTCCTTATCCATGCCCACTTGTCATCGAGTTTGTCAAGTCTCATGCTCCCTTTCCGAAGGTCTTCTTGCAACTACCTAATTCCTCTACCTAGGCCCTCACGTTCTATCCCTACTGCGGTCTAGGGCCTATCCTTTGTCTCCCTGGTTTCCTTTCTTACGGATACTATTGCACTTCGATTTTTTCTTATGGTCCTATAGGCCCATCGAACTGCTGGTACGCGCAGGTCCCAGTCCGTTCATCCTGCCTAGTAAAATTTATTTATTATTCTACGTAGCTTTGTGAATGCTTCGTCACGGGGTATTTGTAGAGTGCATCGCTTTTCCTACTGCTGCGTTAGGTTCCGATTTTTTATCCTTAGTCTGTGATGTGCTTGCCCAACACAAGTTTGTACCCATTGACACAGGTGGGCATGCAAACTATTTTTCCCTAGCTGCTCAGCTTGCTTTTGATGCTGGGGACTTCCAAATCATAAGTTCATCCATATTTTGCATTCATGCCAGTTCCCAATATTTTTCTAGTGTATCTGCCACCATCGTCTGAGTGTCACGCTCAACGCCCATTACATCACATCGTACCTCTATTGTTTTGGTATCGACCATTCGAATTTGTCTAAGGATTCATCGATGCCTGTCTTCCCCTTATATGTTGGTAGTTCCCTTACTTTAGATGTCATGCACCATAGTGACCTAACCATCATGTTACAACTTAGTGTTGTTACTTCGTGCAACTGGTTTTGTCAGTGTTCTATTTCTTCGTGTGAATCCGAAGTACATGAACTATCGTGCTCCCATGAGATTCTTCCATCTTCAGTCGGGTTCACGCGATCCTAGTCTTGCGTCATTATCTAATAGATGCAATCCAACTCATCGTCATTGTCATCCTCATGCACAGGTTTTATGTAGCATGCCCCTTCAACCGGATCGAGTGGAACTACTACGCATAAGTACTTTTTCTCGAAAACCATTTTCCGCTTCTTCAGGTTGATGACTCCATTCATATCTGTGGCCCAATCTATCCTTAACAATCTGGGGTAAGGGTTAATATCATCCACAATCTTTATTACCTCAAAGCCAGTCTGTGTGGTCGCACCTTGGGTATCCACTATTACACCTTGCAATCTTCCCATGGGCATGATATTTTGTTGGTTCGCCATTCATAATTGAATAGGAGACCATTGTAATGGGGGCCTGCCCATGCGTTTCCAAGTCTGCTTTGGTAACACGTTCGTATTTGAATCCAATCGAGGACTACCTGATCCATCTCATATTTGCCAATTTGCATCGTCAACCGCATTTCCCTCCCAATGCATAAAGCATGCTTCCCCATCTTTCGAACTATGTGTGGTTCCCCTGATCTTGCACACCTAGTGATCAGCTCTTGGAGTCCTTTAACTGCCTTATGGTCTCGAAGCAGCTTCATGCATGTCTCTAAAAAGGTAGTAAGCATAGACAGACCTATTCCTGGTTCTGGTTGATCCTTACTACTTGAAGAAGAGGCCTCCGTGAAGCTCTTCTTAGCTTCCATAACTATATCCTTTGCACATTCCGAGTCAAGCTCAGATTCCCTCGTAGGGGCTTTCCGAACACATGTATTGTCCTCGGGTTGCCTTCCCTTATCTTCCCCTATAGTTGCGCCACTTCTAAGCACCATATTCATGCTGGGGTCTTCTTCGCATGGTTCAGACCTCATCATTTGGATATTTTGTGTTGGAGTAGGTTGCAGTACCCCTTTCTTGCGCATCTGTGTGATCAACGTCGAACAATCTACTGCTTCATGATCAAACTGATAACAATACAAACAACATACTCTAGTCGGATTCATAGAGTTACATGTGTAATACCCGGGTCCTCTACAATTGTAGTAGATTAACTATCCTCGCCCTCGTCTAGGTCCCATTCCTCCTCGTCCTCGACCTCGCCCTTGAAATCCCCCCTGCGTGATTGTTGCAGCTAGATTGAGGCCTCACATTTCTATCTGCATTCGATAAGCTGGGGTCCTATCCATCATTAGCTCATAGCTCCGACATGTCTGCTCATCGTGACCCACTGATCTACAAAAATTATAGTACAGTTTCTGCAGAGTCTGGGTATACTTCTGCAAGTTACAAGTGACAGTTGCCTGTTGTGTGCTTTCCTCCCACTTGAAAAATCATGCACCAAAGTGTGGGCGCCATGCTAGGGCCCACTTGCACTTCTAGCCTCAATGACATCGGTCCTCCTCCCGCCAAATAGTTTGCAAATATGGAGCAGTGATCCTTATCATGGCCCTCGCCTTTACATTTTATGCACCACACTTCTTTGCGCTCTTCCGGCTGGGGTGCCCTATCCTGTTTCAAACTCTACATCTCCAAGCATAGGTTTTGTAGCTATGCATGGATTTGTTGGACTCCAAACCCTGGATCCTATATCAGCATCTCATGCAACCTCATCGCCATTTCCAATGCTTCTGCTTGGGTTGAGAGCTTCTGCTGTGACAGCGTCATCCTTAGGTGTGGTGTGAATGACGCCACAAACCATGCACAGTGTTTCGCATCCATTAGTGCCATATTAGCCTCGCAGATCATACTTTTCAGCCTCTGATCCAGATCCAAGGGGTTTTGCCTAGAAGCATCGAGATTTCCTTGAATCTGATGATTGACTGCATTCCCAATTTCGATCGGCTAAATTCTTTGTTCAATGCAATCTGGATCTCTGTTATTCTAGCATTTGGGTGATCATTTGAGTGCTTGATATACCATGTCAGCGCATGGTCTTGCAGCGCGCTTACCAATGTGACCTTCTTAATATTATCATCCGTAACGTTGTGTGCTTCCCATACTGCTCTTACTACAAACCAAAAATGATTTGGATCTTTGTTTCCTAATCCTCTAAATACAGGCAACTTGATCGCACTCTCCATGCTAAACTAATGGTTTGGTGGAGGTGGTGTGGGTGAAGTTGGAGGTGAAGAAGGTGATGGGAGTGGTGGCATTAGTGGGGATGATAACTATGGAATGCGCTCCCTAATCAAACTAACCGCACTCCTCAGAGAAACCAACCGCGCTCTTCGTCACTTGCTCGTGGAGGTGAAATTAAAGGATTGTTTCCTAACCCTTGGATCCCTTTGTAAACCTTTCTACTATGTGTTGTTCCACTCATTATTGTATTCGCATCATCCGTTTTCACATAACAGCATCTTAATCTAGGTATTCAAAGACTTGATGTATTTACCTCGCAATCCCTTGAGAAAGCATCTCTCTGCTTCGTTGTAGCTGACAGTTGTGTCTATCATAAATTCAGTGATAAACCCTCCTATGATCCGATCCATCCAATGGTCTACAACCCACGTGATCTTATCTTCAAATGCCTCTAGCCTACACACCAACTCTGGAGTCCACACTATGGGTTGATCAAGCTTGCACCTTCCCTAGCTATCTACTAGCCTTGCGATCCAATCATACAGCTCCGAAGAGAAAGACGCAAAGAAGATCTCGTGGATTTACATATACAAATAGTGGTCTAGCCACCTCTTCTCAGATATCTGTAGGGTTTTGTTTTCAAGTACCACAAACTTGTGAAGCTTCTGATCCAAACAATCTTCAATTTCCTTCTTCATAAGGTTCCAACATTTTGACATCAGACATCCCTTATGCAGATCCTGGTCCTAGCAACGGAACCATTTGTTGGCTTGATGGGGCCTGACCCAATTTTAGAGCATTTTAGCCAAAAAAATCCCGAACTACTGGACCTTTCAGCAATAGTCCACGAGGCGCGGACTGAGGTATCATCGGAGGCAGTATGGGAGGGTGCTAGAACCAGGTTTCCAAACCCTAGGTATGTCTGGATGAGGTCTAGAAGGTTTGTGAATCGATCCCTTGCACTGCGCTACCTCCGCACAACCGTCTGTTCAGAGCAAATACCTTCGCGCGGCCAAAAGGACAAGAGTGAATGCTCTTTACCCTTTTTGTGCTTATTGTTATAGATCTTGAATTAATTTAAGTAGGCATAATACTTTCAGTTACCAGTTAACATAAACAGATATGCACGCAATCATAAATGGTAAACGGATGCATAAATAGAAACAGAGCAACAGACATGCAATATTCCAAAACCAAATTATTTTTATTAAAGCTTTTCCCAGTTACAAGCCACTTCCTACCCTACACACACAGCTGCAGGGATCCGCGCACATAGCTGCAGACTTTACTAGGCCTCTGCGCACACAGCTACAGAGCCTCTTCTACTACTATGACCTGTGACTCAGACTTACTAACTTTGATCTAATATTACTTTCTCAAACCCATACACTTCAAATCCAAACTTTTCTTAACTACCTTCTACACCTAGAGTCTTGCTCTATTTATGCATTCCTATAGTCCACAGACCATGGGTAGGCCGACAAATTCTTGGTTTATTTACAATATTTTAGGATGGACTACCCTTTGACTTGACTCATTACAACTCACATTCCATGCACTTTGTGAAGCCTTTATAATACCAATACCCAAAATTGTGGGCTTTAAGCCCCAACACTGTTACGCAGGGGATCCGCTGTCCAACATATCTCAAGTTGAAAACTTTTCCCAAACAAACACTTCTAAATGTGTAAATTTTTTAGATAAACCAGTAGTTAGATCTTTATTTTGGAAATCATTTTTTCATGGATTTGTTATCACTAAAGACAAAATTCCTAAATTTTGAACATCAGTTTGATTCCAAAGGATTGATGTTAGTCTTGGTCTAGTCTTTCCATGGTTTGTTTTAGAGTCTAGGACCTAGAAGAGAGTCTTTATGGCATTGTCAAAAAGGTTCAACACTCTAGTTTTAGTTATCACTGATCCCACATCACACCTAAATTTCCATGTGTCAAACTTGTGTCAAGGTTTTCATGCGCTATGAAACTGCCTAAGAGTTTTCATAGCGCAGAACCCAGAATTTTCACTGGCTGCACTATGAAATCAGGGATTCATGCATATTCGTGCCAAATCTCACCTAGATGTCCAATCCATCAAAATCCCTTAATATTACATCATCAACTGTCAATCTGCGCACCATGCCTATCACATGCAACCACTCATTTTCATCATTAGATTCGTTAGGTGTCTTGGTACACATGATTTTCAAATTTCAAAAAAAAGTCCAAGTGTTTTCAGTTATGATCATGTTTCTTTCATACATAGGAGGAAAATCAACAGGAATTTGATCATAATTCTTTAAAGTTCAAGCGAGGCAGTGATCAAGATTAAGACAATGCAAGCTCTTTCAATTTTCATTTTGCAGGAATTCCATGGAGATGTCTGCAAAGAAGAAGGATCATAGGTCAAGCAGGTGTCTAAGGAATGAGCCTGAAGTTTTAGATGTTCTCTTGAGGAACAGTGAAGTTGAACAAGCTTTCAAATAGGTTGGCTACTGGAGATTTTGTGAAAAACTTCAAGGAGGCCACATGCAAGTCACCAAAGAGTTTTCTTTCAATTTCACAGGATTAAATTCGAAGGTTGGAGTGCTTGAATTACCAATTTCTCCAGAGGTTATATCCATAGTCACTGAAATTCCAAGGGGACAGGAGATGTGGTTTAAAAACTTCAAGTTTGATATGACTCCTTGCAAGGAATTCTTGAAGCTAGAGTTCATTGACTCCGACTTAAACAAGTCAGTGCCCAGGAGCTTTGTGAAGGATTCATATGCTAATTTGCTTACCTGCATACAAATATACTTTACCTGTGAGGGGAGATATCATAAGGTGTATTCCTATCACTTCAAACTTCTGCTTCATTTCACTGGAAAGATATCTCTAGACTTGCCTTTCTATCTGTTTCATAGCCTAGGCAAAATGTGTGACAGGGTTCAATTGAAGAAGGAAGCCTATGAGACCTAGTTCTTCCATCATGGCTTAGTCAAATTGATTGTTTTACATGACCTCCAGAAAATAGATAGGGAGTGGTCCATTTTCTTGTTTATGTCTGGCTTTAGAACTGAAACTGGTCTCAGCCCTAAGGCTACGGGGATTTCTTCAGCAGCATTAATTCATCGAGAGGAAACAAGATCAATAAGATTTGTGAAATTGAAAGCCAAAAAGCAGGTGAAGGAGCCTATGAGACCACTAGTAGTTCAAGGCACTCCTTAAAAGTCACAGAGCAAGAAGGTTCAGATTAGTAAGGCAGTACAAGAGCAGTCTATTGATAAAAATGCCAAAAGAAGGGTAACAAGAAGTCAATTGGCCAAGGAAAAGGGGAAGACTACAATTGCTGATGAAATCCTAGCTTCAAAGGGAAGTTTGAATTATCTCCTCCAGGCCATTGATATAGAGGAGTCTCCTCTGGTCCAAGCAGAGTTACTTGAAGCCAACAAGAACAAAACCAAAAGAGTTAAACCTTCCAAAAAGCTTCAATTTGATGATCAGGTCTCAGAGTTTGTGTTCAAACTAACAAGACTCGTGACAAGGCATTCAAAAAGGATACGAGAGGTACAACCAGAAGCAAGTGAGATAGGGGAGGTAGTAGAATTACAGGAAGGACTTGTGGTTCCATCAAAAACATCATCACAACTCCACAAAGATGAAAGAGGTAAGGCAGTTATCACTCAGCAGGAGGAATGTAGTTTTGAAGAGGTAAAAAAGAAATTGAAGCTTGCAAATCTTGAGATTTCCAAACTTAGAAGAGCCTCAAGGAAACATGTAATGAAGGAAGCTAATTTTAACAAAACGGAGGCTATGTGGGAAGATAAAATAGTTTCAATACCCGAAGTGGTTAGCTGTCATGCTCAATGTTTCACTTGGATGGTCCCTGCAATAAAAGAGGCAAGATATATCAAAAGGGTCAATACAAAATTGATAACTGGAATTCGAATGATGAAAAGACAGATTGAAGATCTGAAGATACAATTGAACCAGCCTGAAGGACATCCTCAACAAAGAAGAACTACATAGCAAGGTTAATCCTAAAATTTTGATGTGGATCACCTTTTTGAAGTTTACTTTGAAGAATGGTATCAGTTTATTCAGTTTTGAACAACCCCATGGCATATAGAAAAGCCATTTCAAAAGAAAGAAATCTTAGGGAAGTCAAATTTTGGCATAAAACTGTGTTTTTGAAATCACACAATAGTTTCATAGCGCGCTACAAAACTGTTGTAGCTACACATCATGATTTTGTGGGATAATTTTGAGAAGAAAAAGGAACCCTTTTTGAAGATGGGCTGCCGCAAAGGATTAGTTACAGGGTTTGAATATCAAGCAAGGGAAAAACAAGGAAAGGAAAGAAATTTATGAACTCCAAATTTTATGTTATGAAAATGGTCATTATTTCGTAGCTGGAACTATTCATGATGCTTCAGACAACATTAAAGAAGTTTTTGTCTTACCAAATGTATAGGATCAAGGTCTACAGCTCATGGAAAACAAGCTAATCCAATGCATTTTATGTAATTAAAAATAATAACAGGGATAACAAACTTCGAAGATCCTTTTTGGAGACCAAAGCAGAAAAACAGGAGCAACTTCCTAATATCCAGGGACAGTCAAAGAATAAGACATCAAGGGTCAGCAAGGAGTTTAAAGTCACCACCAAAGCCAAACTAAAGAAGGCCACTTGTTAGGGAACAAGTTTGTTTTGTAATCAATGTCACTATCAACATAATGAGGAGTTACACTACTAATTGTTTTAGGTCTCTAGAACTGTTAGTTAACAGTCAGTTATATTAAATAGTTGGTTTTAAGTGACAATAGGTGTCACATTAGGAAGAATTCGAATTCCCCTCATGTTCGAGGAAGGAATCTAAGTCATGTAATGAACTCTATGTATGGGAGAAAATGTAATGCACCACGGGTTGGAATTTTTTGTAAAGAATTCTCATATTGTGCTTTGTGTAAGACTCTATTTAAAGTAATACAGTATTTGGCTTTGCTTCTCAGGATTCAGAAGGAATTCAATGTTCAAAATGTCTTATGGTTGTCCTCTTTTCATTATTTACTATGGTATGAATGTATGATTACTTAGAATTCATTGGCTATGCTCTAACTTCCTTCATACACTTGTGGACTGTGTTTTCCTTTATGCTTCTAATGTAATCTCCATATGTTGAATTCTAGACACCTTGAATTCCATGTAAAGCTAACATTATTGTTATACTGAAACATTTTTGACTCCATAAGCCCAATGAATCTTTACTAATTGTGTTTCAACCATTCTCACTTCTTGACTTATTTCATAGAGTTAGCCATCTAATCCTTATCAAAAATATTTAATCTAGTGGGAGAGTCCTCTCAGGTTAAGGGGGCTAAGCCTCAGCCAGAAGTTGGTTTGAAAGAGTTACACAATGTCTTCCTGATCAGCGTCCTATCAAGGTTGGGTTTTTTGATAACAAGATCTAAATCCAATGATGGAACAGAAGCAAGTTGCATCTTAGTCAGCCCAGGGGGGGAAAGACTATGTTCGCATGTAGACTTGAATTTGATTGCACAAACAACATCGTTGAATATGAAGCACTAGTTCAAGGTTTGTACAAGGCAGTTGGCCTTAATGTCAAATACCTCCAAGTATTCAGAGATTCAGAGATTGTCATAAAACAGGTGAGAAATACTATGCATTGTTTATCAGGACATTTGAAACACTATCAATCATTAGTCCAAGACATGACTCTTCACTTTACAGCGTTTAATATTTCCCCGACTCCAAGACTCCAGAATGCTAGTGCTGATCTTCTAGGAAATGTAACTTCCAAGCTTATCCCACCAGAGGATTATAACCCAGATCGTTTTTCCAATGAATTAATTTTTAGGCCTTCTATTCCTGATAACTTCATCAACTGAAGGGTCTTCAATAAGGATCCGTATATCATAAGCTTCCTGACTTCATAAGGCTCTTATGATGACCAAATAGTCGATGAAGACAATCATGATAACCAACTTTCACAAGAAACAGTCATTAATGCCATACCAAAATCTATAGTTAAGTTGGAAGATTTATATGACCTCAAAGACAGATTTAAACGATCCACTAATTCAAAACTTCAAAGTTCAACTTTGAGGTTTGAATTGATCAATACTGGGGCTGATCTAAAACCTCAAAATATTAATTAAGTCTCGGACTTACGTCAAACAAAAAAGCATCTTTCATAGGTTTATTGAAAAGATACAAGAATGTCTTCGCATAGAACTATGAAGATATTAAGACATACAACACCTCTATTATTCAACATAATATTCCCACGATATCTGAGGAAAGATCTATTCAACGGAAATTGAGGAAGATCCATACTAATTTAGAAATTCAAATTAAATCTGAATTGAATAAACTGTTGAAAGCCAAAATTATTTTTCCTATCAGACATTCCCGGTGGGTTTCCAATCTTGTCCCAGTGAGAAAAAAGAACGGTGATATTCAGATATGTATAGATTTCCGCAACCTCAATAAAGATTGCCAAAAGGACAATTTCCCATTACCCCCTATGGAACATATTTTGCAATCAGTAGCAGGATCAGACCTAATGTCTTTCCTAGATGGATTCTCAGGTTATAATCAAACCTTAATACATCCATATGACCAATTGAAAACTACATTCAGAACAAAATGGGGCACTTATGCTTATTAGAAAATGCCATTTGGACTGATCAATGTCGGTGCCACTTTCCAGAGAGCTATGGATATAGCCTTCAAAGGTTTAGTAAATAAATCAGTAGTAATCTACTTGGATGTAAATGGTATACTCCAAAAAATACAGTAATCATCTAAGAGATTTAAAGAAAATATTTTTTCATTAAGTGAATGAAATCTCCTTGGATTGATTGTGTCCAAAGTAGGAATTCATATTGACCTTTGACAAAATTAGAGAAATTTCCGAAATACCTTTACCACATAACAAAAAATCAATGCAATCTTTCCTAGGTCAAATAAATTTTGTTATAATATTTGTCCCTGACTTCTCAAGAATTGTTTTACCTCTTCAATCCATGATAAAGAAAAATTCTTTGTTTAAATGGGGACATTTAGAACATGAACTTTTAGCTTGATAAAACAAGCAATCATAAACACCCCATCTTTAGCAACATTGAATTTTTTGAATCATTTCATTTTATATACTTTTGCTTCTGGGAAATCATATGCAGCCATATTGACACAAGTAAATCAAGAAAATGTTGAAGCCCCAATCTCTTTCTTTAGCTCCAATTTGTAGGGAGCTGAATTAAATTACTCAGATGTTGAAAAACAAGCTTTTGTTGTTTTCAAGTCAATAAAATACTTCGGACCTTTTCTCCTCAAAACCCACACATAAGTAATAGTACCATTCTCAATGGTGAGAAATCTTTTAATACAAAGGGATGTATATGAAAAGAGAGTGAATTGGGTGACAACCCTACAAGAATATGACATAGAAATTAAACCAGCGAAAATTGTAAAAGGCCAAGGTTTTTGCAGGATGTTGGCAGGAGCATTGAATCTATCATAATTGCAACATTCAAGTGACAATGTACAAATCTATGAGGTAAGCCTTAACAACACAGAATCAAGATACTTTGATATAATATTTAACTTGAAAATGGATATGCCCCAACCCAATTAAATTACACAAGGAAAAGAGCCTTGATATTAAAAGCTAGAAAATATCAAATTGTCAATGATGTGCTATTTAGAATAAATTATGATTCTGTTTTACTTATATGTCTTGAAAAATATAAGGTAGAGAAGGTGTTGCAAGAACTTCATGATGGACTAGTTGGTGGTCACTTTGGAGGAGATACCACAACACATAAAATCCTCCATGTTGGCTATTACTGGCCAACGTTGTTCAAAGATGCACACAATTATGTAAGGAAATGTAAGATTTGTCAAACAGTTGCTGGAAGACAGAGAAAACCCGCGTTACCATTACATCCAGTCAACATTGACCAACCATTTGAACAATGGGGATTGGATGTAATAGGTGAGATCGTTCCTCATTCTTCCAAACAGCATAGGTATATCTTTACAGCCACTGATTATTTCACCAAATGGGTAGAAGCAATTCCACTCAAGGTAGCCAATTCAGAAAACCTTATTGAATTTATAGATCAATTTATCATCACCAAGTTTGGCCTACCGTCTGCTTTGATGTTTGATAATGCATCTTGTTTTTAAGGCAATTCTATGACATAGTTTTCTCTTAAAATAGGTTTTAAGCTTAAGTATTTTGTCAATTACTATCCGCAAGGAAATGGGTTAGTCGAATCCACAAACAAAAATCTCATCGGGATTATTAAATGAACTTTTGACCAAAGCCAAAAGAAATAGCATAAGTCTTTAGTGTTTTCTCTATGGGCAGATCGAATAACTCAGAAAACCTTCATTGGCACTTCTCCTTTTAATTTGGTCTATGGGAAAGAAGCATTCTTGCCAACAAACGTAGTTATTCCCTCGTTAGCCTTAGTTCTCTTCATTGATGAAACTCCTTCCTCATCTATGCAAGTTAGACAATTACAATTTCTTAAGCTCAAAGAGGAAAGAGAAAATGCTAGGATCACACATGCACATCATCAGCAACTAGTCAAAGCCTCCTTTGATTCAAATTCTGTAACTTCAAAATATTTTCAGCTCGGAGACCTAGTATTGAAATGTGATAAAGGCCATGAAGAGAAAGGTAAGCATACCAAGTTCCAACAAATGTGGCTTGGCCCATTTCAAATTGTGGAACAAATAGGCCCATCAACTTTTCTGATACAAGATTTATCAGGTAAGAGAGAATCTCTACCTGTTAATGGGTAGGTCCGAAAGAAATACTTTCCATAGAAGATGATCTCTTATGTTCACTGTATATTATTGCCTTTAATTAGATTTTATTTTAGAAAGAATAATACAAATTGAAGAACATTTACTTTTGGTTTTACAAAGGATAGTCTCTTTTTAATTTTGAATTTTCGCTTGTGTAAGTAAAGATTGTTATCAAAGTAATCTTCACATATAAAATATATAGTTAAGTTCTATCGCTCTTAACTGCCTGTTTTCTGCCTAAGTTATCTAATTTTTTATGAAACTTAGCTTTAAGAAAGAAATTTTTCCTTTACATCAATCAAAAAAGTATCAATAACAAAGCAAAGTCACTCTGCAGAAAAGAATCTTTAAAACTCTACAATTGTCGTCCAGAAGCTCTTAAGGAGCTAATGATTCTCCCCACTTAATCAGCTTTTATTTCTAGAGTGTAATTCTAAAATATACTTAAACTTAAAGGATAAGAGGTCTCATCAAGAGTCGACTTACCATGATCATAAGATTATAACTAACTGATATTACCAATATTGCATATCAAAATAGGGTAATGGCTTAAGATTATATTAATCAAAAGACAAGGGGTCTCATCACGAACCAGCTTGTTCAGTTAGTTACAAATCAAGTGAATGGCATTGTCAATGTTGGTCACCATACTAAGGCATTGTCGTTTAAGAGATTAAAGATGAAGAGTTGAAGGAATAATGAATTACTTCAGAAAATAAAGAAAGCAATAAGTATTATTACAAGCTTATCTTTAAGATTGCATTCTGATTTAAGTGGGATACTGAATCATTATTGGATAAGAGGTAACCCTGTCGAGGCTATGAACGCCTCCTGGAAGCAGAGGCTCTACCTACGACAACTCAGTATACCAAAAATTGATATGAGGAGAGACTCCTTGCTTTTATCTTTAAAAACCAAGTAAAGACTAATGTAGACAAAATGAATTTTTATGAGAAAAGAATAATCAAAAGAACAATAGCTAAGTAGATGTTGTTTTATTAATAAAGAGCATTATTAATTACCTTATATTCCATGTAACTTATTTTATTTTCAAAACTATCTTTATTTTGGAATTTTTAGAAATTTCAAAAAACTCTCAGAGATAACTAGTTCTTCCAAGTGAATCGCCAATTGTTGTGCTATCCAACAACCCCCCATTTATTAATGATAGTAGTTAATATTATGTTAATAAATAGGGACCCTTTAAAAAATCCATCCAAAAAACAAAACTTAGCATTTAGGAATTTCTTTTATTTTTGGAATAAAGCAAGATATCAATCAAACCCCCCCTTTTCTAGAGAACTACTAAATCGTTACCTTCCCACATACAGCATGATTAAGCACCATCAAAAGACCTTTCTAACCCTCCAAATCAAGTAAAATGATTGAAAAAGGACTCTATGCTCGAAACTATCATAATTTTGACATAAACTAAGTCCTTAAGCTTTTTCTTCAAAAATATTAGTCTCACATCGCATGTCGCCATTCATAAAGGACCCGCCCTAAAAAGGTTATTTCGAAATATGCGAGATGTGAAATTGCGATGGCGTTATAACCATTATCGCATCGCATTTCGGGCATTCAAACGAACACCGCAAACTTACCACTAGCTGATATTGCGAAACGCAATCCATACCTAGACCCACTCCTTAAATATATCATAAGAAAATGTTTTAGGTCTACCACTCATTAAAAAGGAACCTAGCAAGTAGCTATGTTTTGAAACGATTAACGAGTGGCTCGCATCTCGCAGAAACACAGCAGAAGGTAAGAAAGGCGAAAAGGATTAATGTGATATTGCGATTTGTGATATTACTTCGCAGATCGCACGATTGCCATCATCGCAGTTCAAAGGCTGGCCACCCTAGAAGCTTTCTTCCCGTTTTACAATGCAGACATTATGAGCATTAAAGTTGAGGAATAACGAAGCATTAGTGGGCATTTAGTAAGAGATAATTGATTTATGTGTGAAAATTCATTTAGCGTGATATGATATCTTCTTACGTGCATTCAAATAAAACTCCTTTCATCACTTTTACGAGCTATTTTCATTATTTCATTTTACGTTCATTATCATCTTTGTGTATCCGATAGCTGTTTTCTTCACTTTCAGGGAAAATCCACAAAGAAAATCATTGAAAACAATGGTGAAGAAAGGCAAGGCAGTCATCTCTAAGAAGTCAGAAACGACTTCTCTATTTACAAATACTACATGCAACAGAGAGGGAGGAACCTCTACATGGGAGGCCATGTATAATATACTAGAGGAAGAGAAACCAAGGATTCTAGAAATTAAGATTACAGTTGACGGATGTGATTATTCAGACGCTTCCATGTTAGCGACAGCATGCTCATTTTTGCACTACATAGCCGTGCGCGGGAAGATAATCCCTTATAACAACATGGTTAAATGGTTTATTGATGAAGTTGACATCTCAGACAAAGAATTCAAGACAAGAAGCCAAGAGGTTATGGGATATTTTACCCCAAACAACCTACGTCTTATGTACCACCTACCAAAGCCACAAGTCATCTACAACACGTGGTTCGTTGAGAAATTTTCCAAAGAGAATGATGACCCAACAGACTACACCCAAGCCTGGTCAAATAATGAAGACAAAATCAAAAAGGACAAAACAATATGTACACTACTTCGTCTATTTGTCCCCCTCATAGTTTTGCAGCAGCCATGCTATGTAGACTATTTGGCAAACCCGATAGTACTAAATTCTCCCTAGAGTGGTTGTAGTTAATAGATGCATCTGTTAACGCAACTATAATGAATTGGGAACAAATTTTGTCTGAAAATTTAGGAAGAACAATAATCGAGTATAGAAGGAAAAGAAGTGTTGCTTTGAGGGTTTACCCTCCATCTTTTATGAGCGTCTATGTAATGGATGCAATTTGTTTTGGTTCGAAATTCCCTATCGTGGGATGGAAACGGACTATTCAAAATCCACTTCCCATTCACATATACCATAAGGAAATGTGGGAATCCAACTTTCAACCACATTTTTTCAAGTTTTCTCATGGAGTTATGCTCCTTATTCACAAGTGCTTTTATAACCGAGATGCCCCTAGGTTTTCCCAAGAAGCTAAAGTAGATATCCTCCTAGTGGCCGGATGGTTTGGGGAGGAAACATTTGCGAATATTAGGGTATTTCACAGCATCACCTCCCCCCATGTCCTCCCATACTATGTTCTAGACAAACTGATGGCTAAAGAAATAGCCTATCAAATAGCTAGTGAGGGGGGGATGAGCAAGAAATTAAAGGAATTAAAAAATGCCATCTGGCCTACATTCCCTTTATAGTGTGGAGCATTTGCATTACACGACCTAGGGCATGCATTTAAAGAAGCAAAGAACATGTTATCTATGCAATTACCAAATTTACCTGGAAGGCAATATGACCCGTTCGACACTATCAAAAATTTCACCACTTTGGTGAAAATAAAAGTATTCAGTAATGAGGAGGATGCCTTTGATGACATATTTTTGCAGAAAAACACCTTCACAGAGGTGAAGCATATGGCACAATTACTTTTTGACCGTGAAGATTTGGAAAACTTTTACAGCCATAGAGGAAGGAGGTTATCAAAGGTCCCATTGGACCAATTATTGATTAAACCAATAAGGGAGCCTACTCCCAGTGTAAGTATAGAAGGTGACTCCAAAGAAAATTCTAAAACCGATTCTAGAGCAGAATCCCAAGAGAAATCTACTAGGGAATCAGAGAAGTCATCACAAAATGGGAAAAGCAGAAGCATGGAGTTGGTAAAGGATATAGCCCAATCTACACAGAAGATAGCTAAAGAAACTTCATTAAGCAAGCAGGATGAAATCCATGCCACCTCCACACAGCCAATAAAACCCCTAGTAATTGATTTATATGAAGAATGGGACAATTTTAATAAAATTCTCAACACAGAGGAACAAATTCCATAGTTGCAAACTCCACAACAGAAAACAACTCAGGAAATTACAGCAGAAGAGACTGTAAATACCCAAGAGGTAGAACACATCCCTGTTACCCCCACCTCTGAAATAGTTTTGAGAATAGAAGAGATTTCCCTCTAGATGTGTTTTATAGCCCACAACATAAGGTTATGGTTACAAGACAAAGAAAGGAAAGAAAGTTGGACTCTATAGCTGTTACTACCCCTGAAAATGAACTAATGGATGTTCTTTGGAAAGACTCACCCATTGACCCATCTGACAATTTTACTAGACTCTCACAGTTTGCAAGTTTCTACGCTACAGCGACCATGGATGAAGAAACAGAGGTACAAATGTTGTTTAGAGAAAAAGAATATAAAATTATGTCGCTCGAGCAACAATTACAGTAAGAAAAATCTGATGAGCAAGCAAAGATACAATTAGCTAAGCTACAACGGGAATTTGAGCAAATGAAAATAGAACATCGAACCAGCTTAGCAGAGAAGGAAGAACAAATACAGGAAATAACTAATCTACACAAAGATGATCCAAAAATTGATTAGTTTGTTACCGAAGCACTTGATCTTAACTCCTAGTTGATGCACCAGAAAGAATTATTGTGCTAGAATATTTTGCAATGGAACTCTTATTGTGAAACAAGCGACAAATTGACAAGTCAAGTCATGGAAATGATACTTGAATATGATGAGATCTTTAAAAAGGTCTTTGATTTCATCACCTCGTGGAATGTAGAAGATGAGAGAAAAGTCAACTTGCCTAAACTAGAAGAGTCGCATAAAGAAATATTATTTGCGAGCTAGGATTCTCAGCTTAAAGAAGCAAAAAAGGAAATAGCAGGCGCAGTAGCAGCAATAAATAGTGTCATAGAAAATGTCAATGAAAATTTACATAGTGCCAACCTTGTGGCAGAATCTATTCCAGGTTTTCTTCCTAATGCAAAACAGCTTGAACTACAGTGGAAATAGGCAACAGAAGGAAAATCAGAAGTAATAAGGGAAATGACCAGGCTAAACTGTGAAGCATATCAGCAACATTTGGTAAAACCTCAGCCAATGGATGACCCTGTGATGCCTAACCACTTCTACGAAGAAAATGTTGCCAGCACTAATCGATGCCATATTCTTTGGACAATTGAAAGCTGAAGTCGGCCAGCCAACACAGCTCAAGCCCATGATGGACATTTGCAACCTGAAGGATCAAATGCAAGATAGCTAGTCACAATGTTCATTTCTATTTTGATTTTATTTTTGTAGAATTTGAGGCAAGTTATTTAAATCTCCTCAACTATTTTTGTAATAATCTATTTTTAATTTTAGAATTTAAGTATTTAAACCCCTCTCATGCATTTAGAGAGGGGTCCATAAATTTTATCAGAAACAGTCTTCAAAACATGCACTTTTGTTCCTTTGAGGAAGTTCTAGTGAAATTAATGGAACAGGATTTATTTTTATCTGATTTAGCATCTTCTACTGAAATTGAACTTTTTTACTCTTAGATGGTGTTAAATGGATTGAAGATAGATCAATATCAAAGCACATGAGTAGGACGTATTAAAATGGTACTTTTGTCTCGTAATCATTTTTACTTATGTATTAAGCAATGATTTCTTTTTGAATTGTTTATGTATGAAAGTCTAAATCTTGATTGCCATTATTGCACTTTTGTATGATGATGATCTATATTTTATGCTGAATAAATGAATAATTCCTTATGCGATATATCTGTCACAATTGTTTCGGCTAACTTTTTATACGAAACTATTATTGTTAAAATGAATTCAATTCTCATCACAATTGAATGGTCTTTATTATCAATTTCTTTGAGACATTATTGTAGATCGCATACATCAATTTAATCTTGAGCATAGTTATGATTAAATAGTGTTTAAATTGGGATACAATGCATGTGATTATTAGTTTAGATTAGATTACTTCTAGCTTATACATTACTTCAAAACATCACATATCACCCCATTAGCACAATCATTAAATAGATTTGGAAACTAGTCCCATTATCCCCAGTCAGAGCCACTACTCCAAACAAAAAAGGAGCTGCCAACCAAGGTCCAGACTGGGTGGTTTTCCTCCATGTTGAAGCAATGATTTTTGAGGCTTCAACACTCTGGTAAGGCGTTCCTTCTGCAAATGCAACTAGAATTTGTCTTCCACCCGAAACTTGTGTGGCACCCGATGTTGATCATGTCGTTGCTTGTACTTGGCATTTGATTTCTCCATAATTCCATGGACCTGCTAATGGATATGTTGGATGTGCTCAATGAAGTTGTTTTCCTTATCGGCTTCTAAATTGAAATGATTTGAATCTTCCTGAGTAGTTGCAAATGGTATGACCACATCAATGGGATATAGTGGCTGGAATCTCAAGCCCACCTGAAAATAATTGTGGCTAGTCGAGATGTGGAGAACTCAGTTATAGTTGCTTTGAGTTGTACATGCACAGAATGTGCACGATCATCTTGTTGATGACCTTTGTCTGGCCATCAGTTTGGGGATGGAAAGATGTGGACTTAGTGAGCTTGGTCTTTAACATCGACCAAAGACCGAACCAAAATGTACTAAGGAACCTGCTATTTTGATCTGAGATGATAGACTGTGGGATCCCAAAGTGTACCCACACTCATTCAAAGAAAAGTTTAGAAGTGGTTTCTGCTGTGATATTCATATTTTAGCCCACCATAATGGCCATCTTTGAGAATTTGTTGACGACCACAAAAACACAATTCTTTCCGTGCTTAGTAGAAGGAAGGCCTGGTATGTAATCCATGGAGATGGATTCCATGGTCGACTAGGGGTAGGCAGTAGAGTATAGAGGCCTTGCTTCTTGATGGTCGGTTTGGAAATGGTGCAGGCAGTGCAGGATTTTATGTACTTCCCGACATCTTATCAAAGATTTGGCCAGTAGAAATACTTTTGTAGTACTACCACTATTTTCTCGACCCCGAAATTCCCAGCAGCCCGACTATAATGTGCTTCCCAAATCATCTTGGCTCACTCACTTGAAGGAACACAAAGGTGTCCCAGGTGGCATAGCAGGGCATCTTAGAGGTGAAAATATGGAACTTTCTTAGCCTCCAAGAGCATCTGGTATGTTTGCCTGAACTCTAGGTTGTTTTTGTAGAGAAGTGGCCAATTAGAAGTATCGTGTCCACAAGAGTTGACCACGTTAGTTAATGCCATGATCGGTGGTTGGCTAAGATAGTCTCCAACATTATTGGTGATGCCCTTCTTATACTTGATATTCAAATGGAACTGTTGCAGGTATGTGGGCCACTTTTGATGTCTATCATACTACAACTTCCCTTGCATCTGTATGAACTGTAGGGGTCAGTGGTTTGTGTGGATGACCATTTCCTTCCCCAAAATATAATGCTTCCATTGTCGGAAACCCTGCATAATGGAATACATCTCTTTGTCATAAGTGAGATACTTCCGGATTGTGTCTGAAAGTGTCTCAATTTGATATGCCACTGGATGACCCTATTGAGTAAGGACTGCCCCAATAGCGAAGTCAGAGGCATCTGTCTCAATCTCAAATGGTTGTTGCAATTCTGGTAAAGTGAGCACTGGTGCAGAGAAGAGGCGATGTTTCAACTCTGTGAATGTCTTCTCTTGAGATTCAGACCAAAATAATTTTTCTTTCACTCCTCCCTTGGTGACTTGACTCAAGGGCCAAGTGATATGAGAGAATCCCAACACGAAACTGCGGTAGAAATTGGCAAGACCCAGAAAGCTATGGTGCTTTCTCAGAGTGGTTGGGGCTAGCCAATATCGAATGACTTAGATCTTGGATTGATCCACATGCACCCCTCGTTCATCAATAATGTATCCTAGATACTCAACCTAGCTCATGAAAAAAGTGCATTTCTCCAAATTGGCACACATCTTGTGCTGCCACAGTGTTTGGAGAACCTATCGGATGTAACACCAAAACCCTAACCTGAGGAGATGTAACACCAAGAGTTTATGGGCCCCGTTGAGGTGAGTTGGACAGCCAACTTGTCGGGGTCGCGACTTGGTCATATTATCTCCATTAACACACATGATAACCCGTTGGAAAGATCTCTCCAAGGACTACAAAGGAAAATACAATTATAGTTAGTGAATCGTTGCCAATAGATTTCCAAAAAACGACGTTTAGGGCCTCAAATGGCTCCGGAAGTTTAAGACCCGAAAAACTTGTAAAAATAGTAAAATGTGCTACAATTAAGGAAACTGAAAAACTAAAAGAAACAATGGTAGGGGTCCAAGTAGAATTGACGGATGGCCACCAATATCCACCTGGATCATTGTATCTTCTAGAATCCATTAAACACATTATGACAAGACTAATAAACCAAAAATAAACTTCAGGACTAGGCCTAACCATCCCTAACCAGGACTAACATTCTGTAAAACTCTTGGCATCAATGCAATCTATAGGTCTAGGATACAAGACAAAATGCAAATGATTGAAAATTGTTATGAAACATGACAAGATGGATCACCACCTTCTCCCTTGAACTTTTATGACATCAATTAGGTCTTGCATCCATCATTTTAACCATTACAAGTAAATACATGAAGTAACCATGACATGAACCAGTCAATTAACCATGCTTATAACCAACATGAAACCATGGAAATAACGGTGAGATAAAAGCTATTAAATCCACATACAAACAAGTAAAAAAGCAAGAGAACTTAGCTTTTATTAAACATAGGAAAATCCGACTAGGTTTGGGACTTCCACGTACCACTCAACCATAGACTTGGCTGAACCAAATCTCTCTTTCAGCCAATCACACTCATGCCATATTCCAAGCATGAATGTGGGATCTCATGGATAATTCATCCCAAAAATAACCGAGGGAATCCAGAGGTTAGACCACCTCCACCCTCACCAAACCGTGATCACACCAAAATCGGCGCTCTGATCATAAAACTAAATTGAACTTGGAATATCATCCAGAATCCAGCACTATCCTTGAGGAATTTTTCATCTCATTTTCTCTCATGCTTTACCAAAATCCAATCCCAAATCACTAGGCCCTAAACCGAGACACCAACCTCTCAATCTTTACCACAATTTTGAGTGTGGATCCTGATTATCTTCTTTATTCAGAGGTATCACCGCATTGGACCCCAATTCAAAATGTGGCAGAAACTCCGCATGTAATATTTGCACTGCAAGGGGAGTCCAGGGGGGGCGGCAGGGATCGAGGGTAGCGCCCTCGAAGCTAAAAATAGATGTAAATTTTCCATGAAAAATTTTGTAATTTCATAGTCGATCTGGGCCATTCATTAGGCAGATATCTGGCAGTAGAAGTTATGTTTAATTTAGGGTTTTTTTCCCTAGAAGGCAACCCCTCGCTATATATGAGGGAATTGTATTGTGTCTATGTATATTTGTATTCTGAGTGAGAAAGAGAGAGGAGATTGTCTGAGAGCGAAGAGGGAATTACAGTGGATCTGTTGTAGGGTGTATCTCTTCAATTTGTTGGATAATATAAAAGGAAGGACTGCTATTTCTCCCAGGAGGTAGCCCAAATTGGGTGAACCACGTATATCTGTGTCTCTCTTGTTTTATGTTGTTTTTGTGTTTATATTTCTGCAATATACTTTATGTGTTCCATTGCTCTATAATATATAATTTTCTAACACGCAATCCAGACCATATAGCTAGGCCCTAAACCGAGACTCCTCACTCAAGCTTTATTGTGTATCCCACCAAAACTGGTCAAGGGATTCCTATGCCTTTAGGAATGAACCTTGAGACCGCCTCTACTCCGGATTCCAAAATCCATCTAGCAATTCCAAAGCTCAAAACTGAGATAAACATCCCAACACACCATGGAATCTGGAAAAGGCTAGGATAAAATCCATTGTCATAACCCAACAATACCATGTTAGTGACAACAAGAGAACCATTCACCAACATGCAAAGCTAT
The DNA here is from genome assembly GCA_000404065.3 of Pinus taeda. Taxonomy (NCBI): domain Eukaryota; kingdom Viridiplantae; phylum Streptophyta; class Pinopsida; order Pinales; family Pinaceae; genus Pinus; species Pinus taeda. Next base: position 129,602 of record APFE031668754.1, read on the forward strand.
CCATGTCAAAACTAGCTACGAAATCACACATGCAATATGTCACCTGCAAGTATTCCTATTGAAGCCACTTGATCCTGCTCTTCCTTCGTTCATCCTTGATTTCCTTCCTTTCCCTTTGTTTTATTTTCCTTCCTTGCTCCAATGATAGAGTGCTCCAAGAAAACTCTAAGTGTCCAAGAGAGAGAAAGTGAGAGAATAATGAGAGAGCTCCAAAACTAAACTAATGAAATGTTACCAACTGAGCATCGAATGCCTTTTTGTTAATGAGGCCTCTATTTTCTTAATTTTCCATTATTTTCCTTCATTTTCCTCCTCACATGCAACTTGTGACCTTTCACCTTACTTTTCTCCTAATTTCCTTTATATTCATAAATAAAAATGTGTCAAAATTCCTTTTTTCCTTTTTATGCCTTTCCCTTTTCCTTACCCAATTCCCTTTAGCCATAAACACATTTAGTGATGTCCACTAGGATATATTTGCACAACATTCAGCTTAGAATACATGTCCCTTACCGTGGTCTTATTTTTGCCTTTATTAACTTTTATTACATGGAATTTTCACCAAGGTTGTTACAGAACCTTCCCCCTTCGAGAACACCATTATCAGTGTTAACCCACACCAATACCTCGGAAAAAGAACTGGAAATAAAACATACTTCCCATGGAGATTTATAACTTAGCTCATTGCAGTATTTACAATAAAAGACCTACTCAAAAGAAAAACATCATGACAACATGACAAGATAAAAATCGTACCGCTTATTGGAGCTTTATAACTTAGCTCATGGTGGTATTTACATCCATATATATACATATACCAAAAAATCAGCAAAACATATGCCAAACATATACCAAACATCAAATCAAAATTGCTTTTCCTCAACCGACAAACAATGAAGGATATGTGGCCTGCATCTAATCCGCCATCTCCCATGTTGCTTATTTGGGCCCAAAGTGATTCCACTGCACTTGAACTTGATCTATGGATCTATTCCTAAGCATGATAGGCTTCCACTGCAATATGCACTGAGGCTCCGGCTGGAACTCTCCTTCTTGCTCCACCTGCAATACAGACCAATCAATAACATGATCAACATTTCAAACTTTCACTATTGGAGGTAGTGCAAGTCGATAGGCCACTAGTCCAATCCTCTTAAGGATCTCAAAAGACCCACAATGCCATGGTGCCAACTTGGCACATTATCCAATCCTCAAAGAGGTCTTCTTGGGCTTGATGTGAAAATACACATGCTCCCCAACCTGAAACTCCTTCAATACCCTATGTTGGTCTACATAACTCTTTTGTCTATCATGTCTTGCCTTTATATTCTTCTTTATAACCTGCATTTCCTACTCCATGTCTGCCAACATATCCATTCTAATAAGTACCTTATTCACAGGATCACTCTAGCTGATGGGAGTATTACAACTCTATCCATACAATGCTTCGAAAGGACTCATCCTTAATGACTCCTGATAACCATTGTTGTATTTGAACTCAACCAATGGAAGATACTCCTCCAATTTCCTATGTTAGTGCATCACATACATCCTCAACATATCCTCCAAGACCTTGTTGACCCTGTTTGTTTTTCCATCTCTCTATGGATGATAAGTAGTAATGAATGCCAACTTTGTACCCAAACCTGCAAATAGATCCTTCCAAAACTTGGAAGTGAACTTTGCATCCTTGTCTGACACAATATTCTTCAAAACACCATGTAATCTCACTATCTCTTTGATGAAAACTTATGCCACCTCATTGGCTTAATATGTAGTCTTCACCGGAATGAAGTGAGATACCTTGCTTAACCTTTCGACCACGACCATAATAGAATCATGTTGTCCCACTGTCCTCAGAAGACCTGTAATGAATCCATAGAAATGACCTCCCATTTCCATTCTAGAATCACAATAGGTTGTAGTAGACCACCTGGATGCTTACATTCTTCCTTTACTTGTAGACAATCTAAACATCTAGCCACGAACTTTGCGGCTTCCTTCTTCATATTTGGCTAATGGTAGAACTTCTTCACTATCGTAAATGCCTCATGATATCTTGGGTGACATGAGTATGGATTCACGTGAAACTCCATTAAGATAAGATTCTTTAGCTCACTATAATTTGGCACATAGATCTTGTCCCTGAATCTCACCAAACCGTCTTCCATCAGACGATAGTCTGCATCTTGATCCCTTGTACTTGTACCTATACATATACCTATTCTTGTACCTACACCTATACATGTACATGTTCTTGTACCTGTACTCTGTTGTAACATGTGCATGATCTCCATGTACTTTTCATCCCATTGTCCTACCTGTAAGATCCTACCTTGTAACTATGTCCCATAAGAGCTCATAGCTGCTATATGATTTACCTATACCTTCCCGCTAAGAGAATTTGTAACCCGGTTCTCCTTTCCTTTTATGTATCTAATCTCAAAGTCGAACTCACTAAGGGTGAAAAACCATCAAGCTTGCCTAACATTTAGATTTGGTTGGTCAAACAAATATCTCAACCCACTGTGATCCCTCATCAATAAAAACTTCATGCCAAGAAGATAGTGCCTCCACATCTTCATTGCATGTATGATCGTTGCTAGCTCAAGATCATGCGTCAAATAGTTATGTTCATGTTCACTCAATTTTTCTAACTCATAGCACACTACATGTCCTTCTTGCATGATAACTCCACCGATTCCTCTCTTGGAAGCATATGTATACACTACAAACTCCTTGCCTAGATTTGTAATCTTTAGTGCTGGTGCATGTGTCAACAACTGCTTGAGTTGATCAAAACTAGTTGCACATTCTTTCGTCCATTCGAACTTCTTACTTTTCCTCTGCAATGGTGTGTTAGGATATGTGATGCTTGAGAAGTTCATGATGGACCTCCTGTAGTAACCTACCAATCCCATGAATGATATCACCTCATCCACATTCTTAGGAGCTTCCCACTTCATGATGGCCCTTATCTTTTATGGATCTACTATTATGCCTTCCTTGGAAACGAAATGTCTCAATTAATGCACCTCTGTCTAAAAGAAGTTGCACTTGCTAAGCTTAGCATACAACTAATGCTCTCTTAGCAATCTCAACACTACTACTAAATTCTCAACATGTTCTTTCTCATTTTTTGAATATACCAATATGTCATCAACGAATACAATAACAAACTTGTCCAGATAAGGATGCAACACACTATTCATCAAACACATAAATGTAGTTGGAGCATTAGTCAAATTGAATGGAGCTACACAAAATCATAATGTCCATACCTGGTCCTGAACGCAGCCTTGAAGATATCCTCTTTCTTGATGCATACCTAATGGTATCTCGATCTCAAGTCGATCTGAGAGAACATTGTTTATCCCTTCAACTAATCAAATAAATCATTAATCCTCGGTAATGGGTACCTACTCTTGATCATTACCTTGTTCAGTTGCTTGTAATCAATACACAATATGAGAGTATCATCTTTGTTCCTTACGAACAATATTGGTGCACTCCAAGGTGATACACTTGGCCTAATGTATCCCTTATCAAGCATCTCCTTTAACTGCAATTTCAAATCTACCAGCTCTGAAGTGCTCATCCTGTAAGGTGCCTTCGATGCTGGTGTTGCCACTGGCACCAACTCAATAGAGAAATCCACTTCCCTGTGAGGAGGTAACTCTGGAATCTTTGATGGAAACACATTTTGATACTACTGCAATATAAGGTACCTCTTGAATATTTTTGCATCCTCGATATCTTTTTCCTTGTAACTAGATATATGTATTGCAAACAACACACAACCTTTTCTACAACTATGCTTAGCCTACATAGCGATAACCATCCTCACTGACGTAGGCTTCTTCTTCTCTTGCAAATTTCTCTTTTCCCCACTATCATCCACACACTCAATGGCCTTGTTGAAGAAATCCACTTTGGTCTTGTGAAGGTACAACCAATCCATACACAAAATGATACTATATGATCCCAATGGAAGTACATTCAAATGTGTTATTGTAGGCATTCCATTTAACTCAAATGCACAAGATCTTACCCCAATGGTGAACTCTCTTATTTTTACTTGTAGACAACTCATATACAAACCAAGATTCTCCAGCACTTATTTTCTCAAACCACACTTATCTACCATGTCAGGATTAATATAACTAAGTTAGATCTAGGATCAATCAAAATAGAAACAACTTGATCACAAAGCTTACTGTCCATCTCAATGTTAGATGCATGATTATCTACCTGCTTGTTTTCCATAGCTGCATAGATTCGAGGAATGCTATGGCCAACATCACCAACTATATTTGCCTCCTAAGTACTATAGATATGGGGTCTACTGTCCTGATACTACATAGAATCCCTCTTACTATGATCCTTGCCACATATCCAACACTGCAATGGTTCTCTACTACTGCCTTTAACCTGTCTATCTCCATATCCCTTCTCAATTGTATTGAACTTATTGTAAGGTACTATATTTTCTTTCTCACTTGCATCTTGAGGTCTTCCTCACTTTGGTGGCCATTTTTCTTTAGCTTTCAAGTCACAACTTTGCGCTTCAACTACTCATAAGAATGTTTCAACTTTTGGATGGCCTCCTCCAACAATATAGGCTCATTGAACTAAATCTAGTATTTTTACGCTACTGGAAATACATTGATGAATCTCTGAACCTTAGCCTTCTCCTCCTTGAGGTAAGGCACATATCCCAAAAAATCCAAGAACCTGCTAGTATACTCATCATTTGTCTTCGAACTCATCCACAACTCATAAAATGCCTTACATCTGTCATCAAAGTATCTCTCTAATGAATATTTCTTCTTGAAGAGCCTCTCACACTCATTCCAATTCAAATCATCCTCATGTATACCTTTTACATTCTTCACATCTTCCCACCAAATATCTGCTTTACCTTTGAGAATGTTGACACCTAATCCTCACGATTGGGTGAATTTATGTAAATAATTAAATTAGGAATGTGAATAGTCATCAGAAGATGAACTGAGCAGTCACACCCTTTTGTATATAACAATAACATACCTGATGGAATAAATTGAATCAGTTTTTCTGCCTAATGGAGTTATTGTCTGGCCTAACATGGTATCGGAGCCAAGTTCTCAAAATAGTTGTAACTCCCTTAACTTTTGCTACTGTGGGTTGTACACTGGTCTGTCATATGCATTCTTATTTCTAAACATTGTCTTGACTGAGTCTGAGCGCTGTCATAAACATTCATCATAAACGTTCACCTGAACGATGTCCTGAGTGAGTCTGAGTGTTGTCCTGAGTGACTCTGAACGCTGTCCTGAGTGAGCCTGAGCGTTGTCATAAACATTCATCATAAACGTTCACCTAAACGTTGTCCTGACTGAGCGTTGTCATAAACGTTCACCTGAACGTTGCTAGCCTGCTCCATCACTAGCGTTGTGCGTTAAAATTGTTTTCTAAGGGCTCCAATTTCATCCCATTATTCAGCAAGACAAGATATGTTATCTCTCGAATGTTTTGAACGTTACTTCCCCTCTTCCCAAGGACTGACCTAACTGCATTTTTTGGTATAGTAAACTCGATAGTCGTTGTGGATACATTTTTTGGAAACCCTCCAGAAAACGTTGTGTATATGTCATTCTGATGTTCGCTCTCTTTGGTGGCATTGCAAAGGCTGCTGGAGGTCCTACCGGGATCCGAACTCAGGTCACTGGATTCAAAGTCCAGTGTGCTAACAATGGTGTGTGAGCCCAGGTCTCCACGGAACAACTACACCATAGAACCGTCTCACTCCATGGTCGGCACTTCATTTGTGACTTCCGTTGTTGCGTTCCATGGACTTCGTTCCTTCTGTCAGCACTTCTTTTGTGACTTCGTTCCTTCTATCCGTGCTTCTTGTGTGACTTCCGTTGTTGCATTCTTGGCTTACATGCCTTTGTTTTTATGAGAACCATATTTTTCATATAATATACCTGGAGATTTTCATATGATCTGCGTGGAGATGTGCTACTGTTATATGGTTTTGAAGGCAGCCATATGTATTTTTTAACGCAGCCACATGTATTTTGTTGAAGGCATCCATATGTATTTTTTTAACGCAACCATATGTATTGTTTAAACATTGTATTATTTGGTACATTGCGCGAGTGATATCATCTCCACCATATAGGAATTGGTAATACCTTTGTCCTATAAGAGTGCAATCTTTTTTACAATTTTTTACACCAGAGCTCCACTTTTTCCTCCACGAAAAGTACAATTTTATACATTAATAGCAGAAGTATTTTTCTATCAGCAGAAGTACTTTTTTACAAAATGCATTTAATCATATCCATGGTGCGAATAGTTCTCACTGGCAAGGATAACTATCCTGAATGGTCCTGGATGATAAAACACACCCTCATTTTCAATGAGTTGTGGAAAGGAGTGTGTGTCGGAGAAGGAGACAATGACCCA